>CAJVPV010003705.1:0-10939 GCA_910591835.1 Acaulospora morrowiae | reverse complement strand
GAAATCTTAAATAAATAAATAATTATTGGATTAATTTTCAGCAGACAAACTATGCTGATTCTTAAACAACATATATAATATTCAAGAGATGGTTATTAATGGATCCAAACAATTTTTTGGCAAACTATTGTATCCTGAAAAATTAAATTTAATTGTATCTTCTGAAATCTTGAATTTATTAGTCAAATATTATAAAACTTTTTATAAAACCATAAATTTTTGAAGGCCATTCATTGAAGATATTAATAATAATTCAATACTTGTTCAAAATAGAACCAATCAATATGAAAGATATCAAATTGAAAGTGAAATCTTTAATTCTGTTATGTCATCACAAAATATAAAAGATTTATTTGTTATAACTCAATTTGTGAATCATGATAGAAGTATTGATTTATACTCAGAACAGGTTCAATTTTTTTTACTCATTTGATCAACTTATTGAATAATATGGCAAAATACAATTTAACTTTTATTTGATAGTTTAAACCTATTAATTTGGCAAATATCAGGTTCTATTTTGGATCCAAAAATGATATGAATATGGAACTATGAAGTATGAATTTTATCTGATTAGATATAAATGTATAAATTCTATTCACAATATTTTTAATCAATTTATTCCATTTAAATATAAGATCTCAAATTGACAAGATTCTTATGAATATTTAGCTATTATTTTTTTAAATTACAAATACAATATATAAAATTTTGTCAAAACATATATAATTTAGCAAGATAATATAATTCGACAAAGTAATATAATTTAGTAATATATATTTGACAAGATAAAATAATTTGTCAAAGTGATATAATTCATTAAAATAATATAATTTGGCAAAGTCAATATATATATATATTTAATACAAAAAATAAATTATCTATTTTACTGTTGAAATATTAACTTCTTTAAAATAAAATTTAAAAAAAAGTATACCATTTATGTGCTGAATAAATTCTATGCCACTTTATAGCCAAAGATAAAAGTTATATAAATTTAATTAATTTTGACAAATAATTGACAAGTGGCATTATACCAAATAAATCAATTTCAACTAGTACAGAAATAATGTTGCATAATTGTATCCAAAGTTTTATTAATTCCAAGATGACTGGCAATATTAATATCATAATATTCTTTTATAATATGACTTTGCAACCTATATTCTTTTGAAATTATTAATTAATGGTCTTTTTTTAGGTAGATATGGCTATTTTTTAGTTTAAAATACCTGTTCTTTTTCTGTAACATTGTTTGGATTCCTTAAGGTAGTGAGAATAAAAGAAAAGTAATTATTATTGATATATCCTTTTTCAAAAGTTTGTTCATCAATCAGTTATATAGTAAGAATACTGATGGCAGCAAAATAAGATTGTCTTAAGAGAGTATTGGCAACAACATTAGTTTTTTCAGATTGATATTTGATTTCAAAGTTATTGGCTTATAAAGTTTTTAACTATCTGATTTGACATTTTAAAAGATTTGTTTGTGTTTTAATATATTTCAAGAAAGCATAGTCAATAATTATTGTAAAATATTGGTCTTCTAAATATATTCTCTATAGTCTGATAACATGTACTATAGTAAGAAGTTTTTTCTTATGAACAGAATAATTTTGTTCTGTTAAAGATAATTTTCTTAATTTGTAGACTACTGGTTATTCTTCTTTGTCATGTTCTTGAGGTAAGAGGACTCCAATAGCAAAGTCAGAAATATCAGTAGTAACAATAAATGATTTGATAAAATCCGAAAGTAGTAATACAGATGCAATAGTCAAGGCTTTCTTAAGTTAATCAAAAGCTTCTTGTTTAGATATATCTCAATGGAATTTTTTATTCTTATATAAAAAAACAATAAGAGATGTCATAATAGTAGAGAATTTTTATATAAATTTTCTGTAGTAGCTTGTCAATTCTAAAAGGATCTTATTTCTAATATATTATTAGGTTTTTGTTATTATTGGATAATAATAATTTTTTGTGGATTTATAATAATTTCTTCAGCAAATATGTAGTGTTTAGTATATTTAATCTTGATTTGAATTAGTTTATATTTCTTTGCCTTGACATAAAATTAATGTTTCCTTAATATTGTTAAGATGATTCATAAATGTTTTAAGAGTTCTTCTTTGATCTTGTTATAGATAAGAATATTATTAAGATAGACAATTACAAAATAATTAAAATATTTCTGAAAAATATTATTTATTAAGGTCATAAATGTTGCAGAGGCATTAGTAAGAATCCTAACAATTCTCTTCAATTCTATATTTGATTCTTAAGTTTATATTAAATTTAATAGATGGAGTATATCTTATTATTATTTTAATAGCATTCTAAATTTCATGTGATTTCCTGCGATTTTATTCGATTCCAATTTTTGGAACTATAGATACTATATTAGTGAGTTCAAAAAGAAATACTAAGAACTCATAATATCCATAGCAAATTCTGAAAGTGATTTTATAAATATTTTCTTTCTTGATTTGAATTTGATGATATTCTAAGTAAAGGTCAATTTTGCTGAAATACTTGACTCTAGCCAATTAATTCTTTAATTCTTTAATTCTAGGTAAAGAATATCAGTTTTTTATGATAATCTTGTTTAAGGTACTATAATCTACACAAAGTTGCAATGTTCCTTTTTTTTTTATACAAATAGAACAGGTGTATCAAAAAAAGATATGTTTGGACAGATAAATCCTTTTTCAGTTAAATCTGTAAATTGTTTTTTTAACTCATTCATCTTTAAATAAGATAAGTAATATGTAGGTTAGAATAAAGACTTAATATCTGGAATTAATTCAATAACATGATCACAATTGTTTTGGAAAGTCATCTGGAATATATCTTGAAATTCTTGTATAATGGCTTGTTCCTCTACTGTTTTGTTAGTATCTTTGGACTTGAGTTCTTCTGGAATAATACAGATAACAAATAGTTCATTAGTAGATAATACTCTGACTAATTGATAATATTGAAATAATTATAGAATGGCATTCAGAATTCTGATTGGTCCAATTAGAACTTGTTTTAACCTTAATATTGTATTTTCTATACTGAAAAGACAAAGTATTAATTCTCTAGTCAATATTGGAGTTGGCATAATATAATTAGAGTTATTCAAGTATGGTATCATATCTTTGCAAGTTAAAAACTTGTATAGTAATTCTGGTGATTTGGTAGATATCCAACTTCAACTTGTTAATCTTAACTTAATTAGTGATTTTTTTCTTTTTTCTATTAACCAATTCTACAGTAAAAGATATAATGTATACATATTACTGAAATTCATAGATATTTGATACAATTGATGCAATTATTTGATGCAATTAATTGAGTTACTATTAAAACATATAAATAATTGAGTCATAATGCAATTATTTTTGAGGATTTTGAGAATTGAGTCAATAGCAAATAATTTATATCATATATATAGTATGGTATTTTTTTTTTGTAGTTGATAATATATTAAGAACTTTTCATTAACAAAGTTTCTTGAAGCTCCATTATCCAAGAGGATCCAAGTAGAGTGACCATTGATTTTTCTATTAAAGTATAGCAATTGCTTTTTGTTTTTTCAATATGAACAAATTCAGTACTGGAAAAGAAGACTTGTTCTTCTATAATAGATACTTTGGCTTTAAGTTTTCCTTTATATTTTCTTGTTATATATTCTTCTTTTCACAGTTATAATATTTAGTTTGTTTCCCTTGTTTTGAAAAGTTTCTTTTTTTTTATTTCAGCTTGATATAATTTTATTGGAATTAATTTATTTCAATTCTTGAAGATTATCTTAAAAATTAAAAATCCCGAGAAATGGCTTTCTGTTTTTGACTTCCTAATTTAAACATAACAGTATCATAGCAGATTGCTGGTTTTCCAGTATTATTTAATGTTTTAGAGGCTTGATAGCTTATTTCTATTCCTGTCACAAGCTTAATTCATTTATATAATAGGCAACTTGATCCAAAGCTCCTATTTTATTAATTTGGCAAATCAGATTTCTAAATTGAAAGCTATATTCTTGAATAGTTTATATTTGATGCAAGGTTTTGAATTGAGTTTGAAAGTATTGTTAATAGTATAGAGGTTAAAAGGCATCTTTAAATTCTTTCTTGAATTGATCCCAAAAAATAAATTTAGGGTCTATCGAATCCTTAATTTTATTGACAAATTAGTAGAGAGCAGTATTCTCAAATCCAGTAGTAATATAATGGATCATCTTTTCTTTATTTGTTATTTCTTAAGCATATAAGATATTTTTTATTTTGCATATCCAAACTTCAACATTTTTTTTTGTTTTTTCTTTAAACATAAGAATTTTGAGAGAAATCTATGGGAAAAGAGTGGTAAAAATAGAGAAAGAAGAAGAAGAACTTAATGATATGGTTTTTTCTTTCTCAATGGCAAGTGTTTTTAAAGTTTCTTGAAAAATTTTCATAAAGGTGGCAAATTGAGTAGTATCCATTTTAACAAAGTTTTTCTTAAGGTATATATATTTAAATATAGGTGTAGGAAATATTTTTTAAACCTGTTGCTACCAAGTTATAAAAGTCTTATAAAACTATGAGTGAATTCAATTGGACAGTGAACTTAGAGAGAGATATTTATTAAATTAAACAAAAAATTAAGTTTATTCAAATTAAAAGTGTATTCTTTTTATATATTTTGAGTTAACATAAAAAATATATAAAAGAGAAAATAGAAATAGAAAAATAAAGAAGTAAATAAAATAAATAAAGTAAATATGTAAATAACAAAACACAACTATAGCTAAGTTTATCTAAATATAGTAATATTATTTCATAGTTGTTTTATAATTACTTCAAATTAGAAAATATATATGAATAACTATATGATCATTTCATCAGAAGTTAATATTATAGTATTTATATGTGGCTAATTAAGGTGCTCAAGTTGATCAGAAGGATTTGGATCATTAGGACAATTAGATTATATAGCATGTGATTCAGAATTGTTATATTTACAATATTTATAATTAAATATATTTATTATTTTTTTATTAAAATATTTATTATTTATTTTGTAAACAAATATTTTTAAGAAATTTTTATTAAATCTTTTTTTTAAAACTTTAAATTTTATTAACTTATTATTTTATTTATTTTTTTAAAAAAATAATATATAATTTTTTTTTAATTATAAACAGGTATTAAATATAATACTTTATTTATTATTTATTATTTTTTTTAATTTGATTAGCTGGACTATACTTAGTATTTTTTATTTAATTTATGTATGTTTATATCATGTATTCCAGAAAGTTATTACTTATAAATTATTGCTAAACTATATCTGATTTTATTCTCATATCAGCTTGTTACTATTGACTATAGATCTAGAAATCTATTTATATCAAAACTAACATAATATAATATTATTAGTATTATTATTATATATTAAGTTTTATTTCTAATCCAGAATATATTAAGAAGAACTTGAAAGAAAGAAACTGAAGATAATACTTTTTAAGCAAATAGAATCCTGTAGAAGAATTCTTTTAAATTTGATTATCTACAAATAAGCATATTATTTAATTCCTATCTTTTTAAAGCTATCCAAGAATATTTAAAAAACTTATTTTACAAACTTATTGCCTATCGATTATTTCAATTATTGATATTTACTATTGTTTTAATTATCTTTCTAAGATAAATAATTATCAAAGCAATCTATTACTGTATCAAAATAAAAACTTTTTCAAAAATCTGTAAGAAAAGATATCAGATATTATGGAAAAATTATCATTAAACCATCTTATTGAAAATAAATATCTCATATACTTTATAACTTTCAGTAATTATTATAGCATTAATTAGATAATTATTATACTATAATATTTTTTTTGAAAATTATAATCCCAACATTAGCTAAATCAGTATATAAATCAACTTCTTATAAAAATTAGTACTTTAACAAGTTATAGTATTAAATACTATATTAATTTTGTTTAATTACTCTTATATAGTGTTAAATTAATATTTTGTAATCTAATTTATAAATAAGATTCTAAATCAAATACTGAAATAGTATTGTTAAAAATCTTATTTATAAAATATTAATCATTATATTATAGACTTATAGATTTTAAATACAATATTTTATTTAAAAAATAAGTTTATTGTTATTATATTAATAAATTTTTTAAAAATATATAAATTAATTCAAAACAATCTTAACTTTGTATTATATACATATTTCTAATTTTCTTTTTAACTATTATAGTATTATTTTCCAAAATAATTTTAAGTAAACATTTATAGCTGCTTGGCATTATTTAATTAATATACTAGTTTTAAAATTTTTTTTCTAGTAAAGTTAAATAATTACTATAGGCAAACTAGCATTTAATTAACTGCAATTTGTATATATATATTTTTTAAATATATATCTGGTAATATATAAATAAATAAAGAAATATTATTTGAATTATCAATAAAAACCTCGCATTTAATGCCCTTGACCAATTAAAAAAAAGAAATGTTATTTACCTATTCAAAAAAAGAACAAGTTTTTTTAAAAATGATAATTTAATATTTCTAGTTATGTAAAAATTAATTAATATTTTTAATTCAAATTTAACTGTTGATTTAATTAATTACGCAATTAATTGCATCAAGGATCTACGCGACATATATAACAAGTAGTTGTATGACCGAGATTAGATCAACACGGCACTTTAATTCTACTTGTAAATAAACATGTTATTAAGTAAAGTTCCAAGGAATAGATTCTTCTCAGTACTGAGCAATCAAAACATTTCTAGAGTACCGTCACTGATTAGAATTCCTTTAGGTGACTCTTTAGAAATTTATTTGGGCTGTTGATTAAAAGCGAACTAGATATCTTTTGATTTTCAACGTTATTAACATATACTTGGAACAAAATAAAATCTTTACACACAAGTTTATGAAAAGAGGTTCAGCACTATTCCCATCGGTGAGATTCTAACATTCTGTTAAACACAAGTCAGAAATTGATTGATACTTATCTGCACAATCTATCGTTTACATTCTTATTTTCCTAAAGCGAAAAAACAATTTTTATTGTTAGGTAAATATCCAATCACATTAACTTACATACACTACATATTATTATCATAATAGCAGATATTTACTTAAGGAGATTAAGGCAAATTAATGATCTACGCCATTATCAATTATAGCAACCGACTTTTCTGATCCAGATGCCTTTGACAGAAGATTACCTGTTAGACCGCGTCACTTGGATAACACGAAAAAATCAAAAGAGTTCGGTTTTTTGTTAACTGGCGGCGCGATATTGGCGGATCATGATAAAGGTGAAATGATTGGTAGTATGATGGTATTTGAAGCAGAATCCGAAGAACAGGTTAGGGAAGCGGTTGAACAAGACCCATATGTCATTGAAAAAGTGTGGGAAAGATACGAGATCATTCCAATTAAAATGTAAGTTAACTTATACTATATATTATATTAATTACTTGAAGGAAGTTTGTTTTCTCTTAGTCACGATCTGATATAATTAATCATTTGAATTAGGATGAATTGAAATGTGTATGGGTTATATTAATAACATTTGACTCAGTTATGTAGTGAGAATAAATTTGTTTATATGGTAATTCTTAAATAACATGTAAATAGGGTCTGCACAACAATTTCGTTTTTGAAGAATGAAAAATTACTTAATATTAAACTATGTTTATAATAAATTAAAAATATATAATGTAGAATTAATAATAGATTTAAATAATCTATTAATTTAAGTTTGATTAATTGCTGTTTTTAAATTTATAGTATAAGAATGATCAAATAATTGAAAATAATAATATTTAAATAACAAAATAAAAACAAATAAGTATTTTGTATATAAAGATTATGTATAATTAACAGTTTAAAAAGTTTTGAATATTTTTATAATAAACAAACAATTATTTATATAATATGTTTTAGAATATAAAATAAAACATTATTTTTTTTAATAGTTATTTGTAACTAAAAAATTTAATATAAAAATAATAATTATTTGATTAATAAAAAATTATAATATACAGTATATAATAATTTATTAAAATATTGATAATATAGTAATGTTTATATTTTTTTTAAGAAATTTTTTATATTTTTTATATTAGATTAATTATTTTAATTTTCTAAAAAGATTTTCTAAAAAGATTTGCATAAAATTAGAAATAATTAATTTAATGGAAAATATAAAAAATTTTTTAAAAAACATAAACTTTATTATAATATAAAATTTGTATAAATAATTTATAACTTTAATAATTACTATAAATTTAAAAATCAATTTAATATCTAATTATTGTATATTTATATCGTATATTTAAATTATAATTAATAATTAAAAAAAATTTTTTAATAAAAATAAATACAGTACATTCTATATATGTAACAAAAATTATTGAATTGAGTCAGGTACAATTAAAAATCAAGAATTTAGTAATTGAATCAAATGAATTTTTTTTATAGTTGATGCAATGCCACAATTGTGTCACAATTATTTTAATATGATACAATTATATGATTTTGCTGCAATTATATAATTTGATACAATTATTTTAATATGACACAATTATATGATTTTGCTATAATTATTTTTAATTATGACACAATTACATTATTTGCTACAATTACAATCATCAGCATAAGTATCCCCTTCTGCTAATTTTTTGTTAATTACATACAAGCCCCTGAAATTTTCAAAACACAAAGTACATCATGGGTACTGATCAATTTTTGCCTTTTAGAGTTAATTAGGTAGTCCATATTAGGTGCTAGATAATCAATAAACTTCAGTCACAAAAAATAAGCCTTCCGTTACATAGACGGTATGAAATTGTCTTTCTATGTATCCATCCAAAAGGCCTGAAGCTGTCATTAAGTAAGATGGCAAAGGAGGTCTGCTATGACGAAAAAACGATCCATTATTGAATAAAAAGATGAGGGAGAGTAAAGATTTAAATGACAAACTGAAGTCAGGACAGCAAAGAATCATTACTTTAAGGTAAGATACCATGATTATATATCTCGCGGAAAAAAAAAATGAGGTAGCAGCTACTGAAATTCAACAGGAAATAAGAAAATGGTATACTGAAGTCAGTGAAAAAACCATTAGGCAACGTCTTCATGAAGCAGAAGGTAAATATTTTACAAAACTATCAAAACCCCTACTAATTGATAGGTATCAGGAAAATCGACTAAAATGGACAAAAACATATAAAAATTATAACTGGAATAAGGTCATTTTTTCAGATGAGAGTACCTTTTATTTATATCAATAATCAAGAATGGCGTGGCAATTCCTTGGAAAAAGAAAAATATTTCATTCAGTAAAGCATTCATTAAAGGTTCATATTTGGGGATGCTTTTCAGCTTTTGGATTTGGTGAGCTAGTTTATTTTCAACAGAACTTAAATGCAGAATTAATGGTTAAGATATATAAAATAGGTCTGAAATTTATAGATCCTTGATGCAATTGATACAATTATTTGATACAATTAATTGAGTCACTATTAAAATATATAAATAATTGAGTTATGACACAATTATTTTTGAGGATTTTGAGAATTGAGTCAACAGTAAAATAATTTACACCACATATATAATTAGAAAGTTATATATACAAGATATTAGTATGTATTTATATAATACTTTCTTCAAAATTTTTTATTTAGTAATTAAAAAGAAATGAAAAAATAGGCAATAGGAATGAATTAAAATAAAATACAGTTCAATCTATACATTCAAATATCAGAAAAGTTTAATTAGAAAATTAAACAAGTGTTTTTATTTTACTTAATTTAATTATTATAAAACAAATTTTGATAATTATTATAATATTAACTGGATAATCATTATACTACAATGTCTTTTTTATAAGTTACAATTTCAATACCTGTTGAATTAGTATATTGAGCAGTTTTGTATAAAAAATAATACTTTAACAAGTTATTGTTCAAACTGATTTTATATCATAATAACAATTATAACAATAATCACAATAATAATATCAATTATATATTTACTAACAATTATAATAACAAATAACTTCATGTATACTCTATTATTTATAATAATTAAAAAGTTAGAGAGATATGACAATGAGCCTGTCTGAAAGCTTTCTTGAAGAAATAATTGATTTTTTACTTATAGATTTTATAGTTTATTTGATTTAGTTTTAGTCATAATTACTTTTGTTCTTTTTTTTTCAATTTTTATATATTCAAAAAAATTAAAAAATTTCATAAAATTTTTTGAGTTAATAGATATAACCATTATTTAGCTTTATTTAATACTATAATATTGCCTTTAAAATTTTTTACAATATTAGTTAGATAATATTAAGTAGACAAGTTAATATTTAACTTTTTTGAAATAATAAAAAAGATATTATTTCTTTTACAATATATACATTATTATATATAACATTAAATAAAGAAATGATGTTTATATAAAAAAAAACTCTTTCCCATACACAACATTTTTCTTAAAATTTCCTTTTATAGTAATTTTTTCAAAATTAAAGAAATAGTTTTTTTTATCTTCGCCTTTAACTACCTAAAAGTCCTCCACACTTCTATTGCCTTCACTACAGGAACCTCAAGGAATCTAGGAAAGTACACTGGTGCATTGGGATGGGACCTCTGGCCAGGGAAAAGCAAGCTTGAGGACCTTGCTATTTTTTTGGATTGCATGAGGAAAGGCCCATGGCAGTTACCTTTTTACAAATTTTCCTTGGGATTCTTTCCATTTATACTTCTTATCAAAAATCAATTCTTATTAAATAACCTTTTTCTGTTCTTGGAGAGCTATTCTTTTTTTCAAAAAATCAAATCTTATACCGATATTGTTTATATTGTTGGTTTGGAGCACCAGCAGTATATACAATACTCACTCTTCACTATCGCTCAGCACAA
>CAJVPV010003704.1:0-10939 GCA_910591835.1 Acaulospora morrowiae | reverse complement strand
AACAATAGGGATAGGAACGTGATATTGTGGCACGTCGCGTAATAACAGCAACATGGATGGTAGAATGATGTAATAATGGTAATAGCATGTAATGAGATAGACGCATTCACAAAGCATATAAATAGAATAGTTGGAGGTAGTTTGAAGGGGGGACAGTCAGGAGTCAGAGTTTCAAAAAGAGTTTAGCTGGGAGCTTTGAGTTGAGAGTGTTAGAATGCTCTTGATGTTCTCTCGCTTTATTCAATAAATGCCACAACTTTGTACAATCATATTACACATTCCTTGAAGTATACATTAAGTTTATGCCACTACAGTAAAGTAATCTTTAAGAAAGAGAGACGCGACGTTACCTTTTGCACTATAAGAGTAACACTTGTAATCTTGAGACGCGCCTAGAGAAAAAGACGGTCAAGAAGAGATTAGCAAGTACGCAAGTTGGCCAAATTGTAATCTGCCTCGGAGTTAAAGCATTACCTTATTAGTGCCGAAATCCAAGCGGTCGGACTATCATCACGCGAAGAGTGAACCGTTTTAGCGACAGACTCGCTGGTGATGATAACAATATCAAACAACCCATTTAATCTTTTTACAAAACCTTTTACCAACAACTCAATCAAAACCAAAATAACTCGATCAGATCTTCAAAACACACTCATATTCAATTCTCAAAGCAAACCACTAACTCCTCCACTAATCCATATCCCACTTGATATCTGAGAATCTCTTATTCAAAAACACTTAACCTCATAATCACAAAAAATTCTCAAAACAATTCAATTTCCCTTGGACCCAAATCCTGAAATACTTCTAACATTTAAATACTCTTCTAATTTAACAATGATTACATGGAACTTTCTCCAACACAATAAATCCTATACAACTAATTTCTCTCTTCCCTCTTCCATCTCTTTACTTCTCTTTAATTCTTATTCTCCTTATCAACAAAACAAAATAAATAACTATTTTCTGTAAACACACAAAAATATCCAATAAACTCTTGCTCCCATTACCTCCCAATCATTGAAAAAAATGCAAACTATCCTATGCCACTATTATTAGCAATATTCATAATATCATTCAAATATTACAAATATCCTGCTCTTTTTATAAACCTACTTCAGCAATGGAAAAACTTCAATTCTACAATATGATCATATCTCAACTCAATATAACTAACCTATTTTCTTTACCATATACCTTACTAAACATACAAAATAATCCACTTCCCCCAACACGAGATCTTATCAAAAAAAATAAATAAAACAATTAGATTAACCAACATAATCTACTCCAAAAGAGCAAAAACTATCTTCAAACTTGACTTTTCTCTTCTATAACACACTTATCTTTCTCAAAAAAAATCCTTTACCAACTATCCAATCCCAATCTAATTTATATAACTTCCATATTAAAATTTTTTCTAACACATTACTAACCAAATCTTATTTACATTCTACCTTACCTCATCTCTATACTAACAATCTTTATCCCTGATATAATACCGCTCCAGAAACCACACACCATATCTGGCTCTGTAAAGAGAGCAACCCATCTATAATCCAAATAATAAAAAACACCAAAGTACAAGCTACTCTTTCCTTCAAAAAATAACAAAAAATTTAATTCAAAAATTTTCCAACAGCTTATTAACTCACCACTCAACTGTATAAATCTAGCTCTCAGCCTCACAAATACTAACCCCTTTTTCACAAACCTTAAACCATCTTCAAAAAATTAAAAAATTCTGAATGAACTTCAAAATAATCTTCTTAACTTAATATATCAGAAAATATGGATTCCCCGAAACAAAGCATGAACGAAGAAGAAAAAATATACAACATTACTCAAGCAGACAAACATAGAAAAACAAACAACCACATACAAAAAACAACAAAACAAAAAGAAAACCACTACCAGCAAACAAATCTATCAATCCACAATCAAACAACTACACTAACATCGTTATTCAATCTTTTTCTAAAAATCTATCAATGATAGAATAAATTATTAAGGAGACATTAGCCTTTCAAATATAGATAGTTCCTTTTATTTTTCTTTCTCAAAAAGGTTTTTTTCTAAAATATATCTATTTGATGGTAGGCTAACATGTATAGTAATATATTTCACAATCTAAACATTAATTATGTAACATTTTACTCAATTAATAAAGATTACGAGAAATGCCTCACTTAATACTTTAAAAACTAATAATAATTTCTTTGAGACAAGGCTTCTGTGTTAACTCCAATATAAGCTCACAACTTCAACTGAAACAATAGACTCTATATTACTATATTATTCTTTCTATTTAAATTGTTAATTAGATTATATTCAATTAACTAATATCTCAAAACTGAATTGATAGACTTTGAAATTTAATTAGACTTTCACTTTTTTATTTAATATTAATTTTTTTTGGAGTGTTATTCAAGTAGATAAACATTATCTTTTTATTTGATTTGTATATATCAAGATATATATCGTGAAAGAAACAATATCTCTTGGATGCATTGTATACAAGTTAAATGTTAGCTTGCCTATTTGTACCATATTTAACTAATATAATAAAAAATTTCAAAAGCATTATTAAAATAGCAAATATGGGAGTAGCAGCTATGTCTATCTACTCAAAAAGTTGTTTGATGAAATTTTTTTTTTAAATAAAAGAAATTGAAAAGAAAAAATTAAAAGTAACTAAAATTAAAACTTCATCAAGTAGACTATAAGATCTATAAGTAAAAAATCAATAATTTTCCCAAGAGAATCTCCAGACAGGCTCATTCTTCCATCTCTTTGGCTCTTCAGTTACCATAAATAGTAAAGTACACATGATGTTATTTGTTGTTAAAGTTGTTGTTATGGCACAAAACCAGTTTGAGCTGGCTTGGTTTTTGTTTTGATTGTTATGTAAATTTGATTAAATGATTGGAGAGTGTTGATTATCTGGAGAGGGTAAACTGATTTCAGTTTTTTGTTTTAAAAATTTTTGAACTTTTGAGATAACACAACAAAAATTACTGCAAAAATATTGTGTGTGAGGGTTGATTTGAAACAAACAGTAGACCCACTAATACTGTTGAAGTATGTATTTTGGAAAGTGTTTGGTTTAGCGAGTATGATAGTGATAATGTAAATAGTTTTTATGATATAATAAGGATAAGGAGGAATACAAGAGAACAGAAGAAAAGAGAATTGCTATAGGCCTTTCCTTATGCAACTGAAGAATAAGCAAAACTTCCAAACTTAAATAGACTTTAACCAGAGATCATATCCTACTGCACCAGTTGTCTTGAAGGTTCTTAAGTTCTTGAGCTAGGATTACTTGTGATAAAGAATGTTAAACATTTTTTCTTGCTTAAAATTACTATAAAAAAATTTTTTAACAAAACAGATGTGATTAGAAAAGAGTTTTTTTCCACTATTTGATATTAATTTTTTTTTAAGGGGTAAGATGTGATGCACGCAAGAATTTTTATTGTAAGTTTTGTAGATTACAATTAACTATTACATGAACAGTTTATGTTTAACTGACATACCACCTTTATTCTAATCCAAGTACTAACTTACAACATGGAGGTGAGTTTATATCTGAGCATGGACTTCAGAGAGTTTTTTGTTTTGTATTTTTTACCTATTAGTTATCACTAGAGCCCCCTATCACTCAACCTAACAACACATATGCCTGATATTATGGAACTTACTTCTTTACATTTCCTAGTAAATGCTCCAAGAGCTTTCCTATGGTTAGTACATACTACCAAATCTGGGGGCTCAGTTGCTGGCCAAATGGGGCGTGACTCCTTAAGAATTACTCCTTACTCTCCCAGTAGATACTACGATAGGTCTTTTAGTTAACCTAGGCTATCAAATCTAGGAGTACACTCTATTTGATATTAATATAATCTGGATTGGTAATTTAATTATAGAAAAAAATCAGGTCATAAAAAAAAAAAAACTCTCACCCGTTTACTACTGATTTCTTGAAAATTTTCTTTTATGGTAATTTTCTTGAAAGAAGCACTTTCCTCTCTCTTCTCAATATGCTAATTATGCCATAAGCTCAAGGACATAAGGACTTTAAGGACCACTGTTGCATTGGGATGGAACCTCTGGTCAAAGGTTAGGCAAGTTTGGGAGTCTTGTTTACTCTTTGATTGCATGGGGAAAGGCCCGTGGCAGTCCTCCTTCATAACTTTGTCTTTATGTATTTTTCTCCTTTTAACAACCATAATAATCATCTTTATATCAATCCTCAATACCGTTAATTCATTCCTAAAGTCAAATTCAAGCAAAATTACTGGATCTATTGCTTGTCTCAACCAAACCTTCTTAATTACCTTTATGATGTACAATGCTGTGCCACTTAAAATACTACAAAATTTTTCACTATATCAAAAACCAAAATCAGTTCTACCCCTCCAAACAATCAACGCAAACTCAATAATCAATCAAAATTCAACAATCATATCTTATAACAATTAAACCAGCTTAAACCTGTTTACAATGACAACAACAACAACTTCAAACAAAAATACCCAACAATTTTCCTAGTCACTTCAACAATATCAGTGTCACAGTCATGTGAAAATACTGAGCTTTTTACATGCCTTACTCAGCTCTTAAACAGTTGCCATATGGTTTCATAGGTCCAAGCAACAAATCCAAAATCCAATCAATTATTTTCAAAAAAACAGCTGCCATTATGGTTTCACTGGTCCAGACAGCACATCCAAAACCCAATCACAAAAATTTTTATTAACATTCTCTTTAACTTAGCTGTTTATAAATAGACATTAGCTATTTATAAACCACTGATAGTTTGTTACCACCTACTTGGTGTTCTTGCGAATTAAAGGTTTTTCATGCGATAGGCTAGGATTAATTCCCATTAAATGAGATGGTGTAGGATTCTTAATGTAATGACGATAAACTTATGTTTAATAAATGTCTTGCATTTAATGCTTGTTTGCAGTGGAAAAAAAAATCAGGTCATAAGTCAAAAAGAAGACTACTAGAAAAGTTTTTCAATTGTGAACAGAATTTTCTTTATCTTATATTTACAAGTAGGAAACAATAATATAAATTATAATATGAATTCATCTATAAGATATAAGTTGATATTTCAATAAAAAGAATAGATAGTATAAGTTAATTTTAACAATAGTTAATGGACTGTTTATATATAAATAATTGTAATCTTAACTGATTTAACAATAAAATCCATAATTTTGATAAAAAACTCTTTCTTACAACATTCTAATTTGTAAAAAATTTTCTTTTTTGATAAAGTCATGAATGGTAGACAGTAAACAGTTGGCAAGAGTCTCTTCCTGGAAAAGATGTTCATCTTAACTTATTGCAGGATGCAGGAGATTGATTAACTCTTCATAGAGAGATAGATGCTTTGGGAAGGGGCAGAAACCTATTCGATAAACTCTTTGCTTTACTGAATAAAACCTATATAAGTAACCTTCAAACAAAGAAAAAGCTTTTTACCTATTCACATTTATTACCACCTATCACATTACAAAAATACACATAAAAACAAACACAATCTTATCTTCAAGAAGCAGCATTTATTTTTTTAGAGTTTTTGTTTTTCTGCTAATAACAACTAGTACAAGATTAGTTATAATCTTCTGGCTAGTTATTAGTCCTTATCTATTTTCTTTTTCACACAAAAAACCATAACCAGCTTATCTTCACTAAATGATTTATAACCCACAAAACACCAATCACATACCGTATCACCAAATTATATCAAAACAACTCAATAATTTACTGGATTGGGAGAGTACATGATCAGTGCCCTGCATGGGTTCTAATAAAACACAAAACAACAGCAACCTATTATAACAATACAACAAACATCTGGAATGGATTTCAGTTACTTTACAATCAACTCAATTCCACTATCAATACTACAATTTGACTAATCATATTATAACAACATATTCCAAATAATCAAACCAATTGAGTTACTTGTGGCTTGTGTGACATTGTTATCCAACTGAAACAATTAATTGTATTCAGAAACCATATTTAACAAAAGTTATAATATCATCTCCAATTTTCTTCTTACTTTCTTTAATTCTATTATATTATAGCAATCTTGTTCCAAATGTTTATTTATTTTTATTTTTTATAATAGATAGTTTCTCAAGTTTTTCTTGCCAAAGGGTTTTCAGATAATATATCTATTAAATAGATGATAGGCTAATATCTATAGTAATATAACTCATAGCTTAATATTAATCATGTAACAAGTTAAACTTTTACTTTATTAATAAAAATAATGAGTATGCCTCACTTTAATATTAAAAAAAAAATTAAAAAAACAATAAAATCCATGCATGTATTATAACTTAGCCTTTAAAAAAAATAATGTTATTAGTTTCTTCTTAAATTTAGCTAAAGAAATTTTAATAATAAATTAGAAAATATATTAAATTAAAAGCAATTGCAAGAAATCTTAAAACAAGAACAAGAAAAAACAGAATAAAATAAAATATAGTAAGGCAATTCAATATTACTTTCATAAGAAAAATAAGATGTATTATTTGATATTAGTAAATATATTAAATATTAAATTAGAATTTCAATATAAAAATTTGTTATATTGCTAATAACTAATAAAGTTACTTTTAATAAAAAATAATTGTTTTTATTTTATTTTATATATATTATAAAAATTATGATATATATTATAATAAAATTTATTAAATTGAAACCTATGGGTCTATAGTATAGTGATAATGCTCCATAGATTACCAAGGGAAGGTCTAGGGTTCAAACTTACCTGGTTACAAAAATTTATCACCTTTATGGTTGATTAACCAACTTTCAATATATGTTGTAACCAATCAGTCACAAATTTTTTACTAAACAAGCTAGGTTGTATAACGATAGAATTTCTAATTTTTCAGACAATTGCGAGCTGAAAACAGGCTAAAGCAGGGAAGGTTGCATGAGGAAAGGCTTCTGGTCTAGTTTTCATATAAGCCTATTAATTCAAAAACTGGCATGATTAACTCCATAATGCAAAAAGAATACTTTAGCCTGGACTATTTCAATCTGGCACTTGCTTAAAAGAGATTATATCTTGAAAAAAGTACTGAATATAAACCGAAGCCGCAAGTGGTAACAACAAGTGATTTACTTTCTTCAAGGTTCTGAGCAAAAAGTATCAGAATATCTAGATGTTCTACTAATCCTTGAAAGATAATAATTACATTCCTCTCACAACGAATACAGTTAAGACAGAATTTAGATTAGGTTAGATAGTTGTTATCCCCTAATAATAATAATAATAATTTTCTTAGGTGCGGATCTATTCTTGTAATGTCAATTAATATATTGGGTAAGTTTATAGGTTTAGAAGCAAGGTTAATTTAAATGAATCTAAAATATATATGTAATTGAATATAATAATTCAATAAACACACACATGCATTAAGTTTTTTTACCTGAAAAAAATTATTAAATTGAAGACGTATGGTTTAGGGTTAGGGTTATTTTGTGCGAAAGATTTTTGAATTTTCAAAGTCAACAGGCAACGAGCTCGGTGTCGTTTGACTTGGTCTACACCAAGGAACGTCCTGAACTCGTTTAAATAATTGCTGCCCGAACACAAGAGGATATGATTAGAGCCCAACACAGCCGCCCCGGGGACTGCAGGTACAACTACCACAAGAACTCAAGCGCCGTTGTACACCAAAACACCTATCCTTTTTGCACATGAGCGATAAGGATAATCTGGAATACACTAATTAGGTTAACAAGGGCAATTTCCAGCCATTTTCACGGTGCTACTAACAATTCACACCAACTTGTCCCAATTAGCATGTCCCAGGACCATCGTTACCCTTTGCATGCGCGCAAGGGATGTAATTGGTACACAGCACACAATCAGATACCTAGACGGAGTGCATCAAAAATCTATTACTCTTATTGTTCCAAATTCACGCCATCAGTGAGGCAACCTTTTAAACACCAATAACAATTTGTGTTTGCAAATATTATCGTTTTACAAATTGTAATTCATATTGTTTTACAAATTGTTAGTATTGTTCCCTTTGGGAACAATACTATTACAAATCGGAACACAAAATTAATTAAAATTTGTAATTAGATTTGTAATCCTTAAGTGTGAAACTTGATATAAATACAATCTGTTTCACACACTTTTTTTTTTTTTTGGTTAACTTGTTAAACAAAAAATCGCCTGATTTTTTATGTATGTTTAGGCAAGTATATGCACCTTAATGCATGAACTAACCAAAAAAGGAAAAATTTAATTAAGGGTACTGCATGGAATATTCTATAGAATACCCGGCAGTTTTTCCGAAACTTAAATTAAAAGTTACCTTTTTCAGCACAATATTTCCTTTTTTGGAAACAAAGTAAATTTTCTTTTTGAGTGAACAATGCAATTAATTTCCTTTTTTAGGCAATGCATTAATTCAAACACGTGTTTTTCAAATTTAGAATAGAAAAAAGCGTACACAATCTTTTTAACAACCTAGCCAATAAAATACTAAGTTACAATATCCACAGCCAAGATCACATTATCACCGACTACAAACAAGTCACCACAATTTTAGATTGGTTCGAGTACAAACCTAATAGAATTTCCTTTAATACCAGAATATACAACTTTAACAAAGCATCACCTAAAAATATCAATGCCTTCCAAGAGGATATCAACATCAAATGCTCACTACAAGATTCACTCTCATGGGAGCAACTTAACAGTATTATCGCAAAAGCCATGGAGGATAACATCCCAAAAAGAGACCAGGCCATTTAATACAATGCCCAGATCCTACAAAACCTTATCAAAATGCAATCAAAGCCACCAAAAAAGCCATCAACAGAATCAAATCCAACAGCCCTATCAACAAACTACCACCAATCGCCAACAGCATTTACAAAAGGATCTCAGATAGACCACTACACCTTAAAAGTCTGAAAAAACTAATGAAAATACTTATCAGAGAGAAAATTGCAAAAACTAACGAGATAATACTACAAGAAATTCAAAAAAGTTATAAATCAAACTATATAAGGTTTTGGTCTAAACCAAAAAGCGCACTCAAAAAAGCACTAGGTGACCTAAAGCCCTCCCTCGACCTGTCCATACTACAAGGAGATGACAACCAACTTCATGACGATCCAGACAAGCTTATTGAAACAATCTCCAATCACTTCAAAAAAATATTGAAACCAAGCCTCTTCAACCTTGACACATATTGGGTCAATGAGTATCTTTCCATCAATCGTATTTCAAACAACACCTTTGACAGTTTGACTTCTGAAATAAGCCTCCAAGAAATTGACAACGCCTTACGCGACCTACCTAAACGTAAAGCCCCAGGATTATCTCTTATTCCCTATGAAGCTTGGTCTCTACTCGATACTCTAGCTAGAAACCATTTAAAATTACTCTTCAACAAAGTACTAAGCTCAAACACAGTTCCCAGATTTTGGAAACAATCAGCTATTACTCTTCTCCCAAAAAAAATTATCTGGTCACATGACCTCATAGATACACGCCCAATCTCTCTAATCGAAACCAGTAGAAAAATCTTTACCAAAATCTTAAACAACAGACTGTCACAAACTATCATGAGTAATAATATTCTTTCCAGATTCAATTTCGCAGGCCTTAAAAACCAGAGTACTACAAAGCCCATCGCTATTATCACCTCAGAAATTAACACAGCCAACAATAACAATAAAGAAATTTGGGTCACCTCCTTTGACATCTCCAAAGCATTCGACTCTGTCAACCTGTCCAGCCTCCATCAAGCCCTCAAACGCATCAAACTCTCACAAAAATTTATCTCAATTATACTAGACCTACTTAACAACAGAGAACTCAAAATTATAATCTACTATAATTTAACCGATCCAATAACAATAAGCAAAGGACTTAACCAAGGAGAAACACTTGCACCACTCTTATGGACAATCTTCTACGACCCCATGGTCACCAAAATTTCAAGAGAACACCAGCCAACCACAAAAATTCTAGCATATATGGATAACGTGGCCCTTTCAAGCCATAGTATAATATCTCTCCAAGCTGCAACGAACATTTTCTGCTCCTTTTTATCTCTTAACTCTATCAAATGCAACAAAAACAAAACAAAACTTTGTGAAAAAATCTGTGACTTCTCAAATGCCATAGCTTCTCAAAAAGGCTGGAACGGCCACATCACCCGGCAAGCTTCACACTGGATCATACCAGCCCAACTTGATTACGCAATAAATGTCACAATCCCATCAGACAACAACATTGATCTCCTGCAAACAAAAATGAACAAGCTCATTAAAACTAAATTAGGTGTTGAGCGTACCATTTTTAACAAAATTTCTCACTCACAGGCAGGCCTCAGCATCATCAAACTTCAAAATCGCAGAGACCTTACAGCCATAAAGACTCTAATCATTAAATTAACCAACCCCATCATACGACCCTCAACCATCAAAGAAATCCAATCCATTCAAGCTTCACATGGCATCTGGTACTACCCAATATGCCAACCTCACTACTTCTTTGACTCTTGGTTTACTATAGCAGCCACCTTTGCAAAAAGATATAAAATTCGAATTTGTCCCTTCCCATGCCCTCTCAACATCTAACATCATGAACACTCCATTGGCTTGACTGCCAAACTCAATAAACTAACTGCCCTCCATCTCTCAAACTCCAACATTTAAACTATCCACAATACATATGCCTATAACAAAGGCTATAAACTTACCTGGGACGAGTTACATACTCACAGAGGCTTCATAACCCCTGGTCCTACCTCATCATAGTTTATCAATATCCCAGCCCTTTCCAACACTATCATTGGTGACACTTCATTCCTTCCTAATCCAAAAAGAAAATTCTGGGCCTACTTGGACAATGAAACTATCAACTTAATCA
>CAJVPV010003703.1:0-10942 GCA_910591835.1 Acaulospora morrowiae | reverse complement strand
TTCAAAATTCATTTATTTTGTCTTATATTTTGCAAACCTATATATTTTGTCTTATATTTTACAAATCCATTCATTTTATTTTATGTTTTGCAAATTCATTATATTATTTATAATTTACAAACTCAATTATTTTATATTATGTTTTGCAAGTTTATTTATTCTATCTTACATTTTACAAATATACAAATTTTTCTTTACAAATTCATTTATTTCACTTTATATTTTACAAATTTATTATTTCATATATTTTACAAATTAATTTATTTTATGTTTTGAAAATACATTTACTTTATTTTATAGCATTTTACATTTTGCAATTCTATTTACTCTATATTATTTTATTTGATATTTTATAAATTAATTCACTTGATATTTTAAAAATCTATTTATTTCATCTTACTTAATTTTATATTTTGCAAACTTATTTATTTTATCTTATATTTTATAAACTTATATATACTATCTTATATTAAAAAATCTAACTGTTTTACTTTATATTTTCATTTTATTCTTAATTTATTTTATACAAATTCACTCTATCTTATTTATTATTTTACAAACATTGCATTTTTATTCTAATTCATTTATATTATAAATTCATTTATATTATCTCATATTTATATTTTTATAATACAATTTACAAATATTTTTACATTCTAATAAATACATTTTAAAAAAGTCTTTTATATTGTTATTATTTTATTTATTTATTTATACAATATCCATGTATAAACTCATAAGTATTTTATAGAAAAGTATTATAATATGTAATAATATAATCAGATTTTTAGCTTTTTTTTCTACTATTATTTTTAACCTTTAATTATATTAAATTGAAAAATCAATTTAACCAATAATATATTTACACTGTATACTTAATATTACACAATTATGTAATTGGGATTAACATATTATAAAAAGATGCAAAAATTATTTCTGTAATTTGAACAATATTAAAATACAATTTGAATTTTTATTAAATAAGTTTAATCAGATAAAGTTTTGTTTACATAATCTTTTAAATTTAATACAGATTTAATTATAGATTTTTTAAAAAATATTAATTATTATTAATTAATATAATAAAAACTCTATATGTTTATTGAATCAATATTAAATAATAATTTTTAATAATAGATAATAATAAAAATAAAAATAAACATTTATTTGTTAGTGACAGTAGCTTCTAATATAGTATGCTATAGTTTATAAAAAGTATATATAAAATCCCCAATAATCATAAGGCAAAAAATCATTGTAATTATAATTGTATAAAAATAATTATAATTGAGAACCAATTATTAAAGGAATAAAATAGTATCTCTATTATTAATTTATTAATACATAATTAATTGTTCTTTTTTATTTCCCAATCATTTCTCTAATAATTTTAACAATCTTTCGTCTTATCCGTGTTTCTCTAATTTTTTATATTCAAAGCTTGATAATTATCATATGAACAAATGATATTTTCATTAATATACAGTATTTAAAATTACACTTTTTACTTTAATCTATCAAAAACAAATTGTCATAATATAGATTAGAAGTTAATTATAGTATGTAATTAGATCAGTGAACTATAAACACTTGTTTTAACGCTGATAATATATAATTAGGCCCAGTTCTAGACTAGTATAACTGGTTCTAGTTTAGTAACATCTTCAGATTGCAAGAAATACTACAGCAAATCGTATTTCAGACATTAATAATAATATTAAGAATAATAAACTCATAGAAACAAAAATCTATATTCTGTGAACAAATTATAAATTTAATTAAAACTCATGATTAAATTAATTGAAGGTGTAATAATATTTGGTTCTTAATTTTTGATAAAACCAAATTTTTAAAAAACAGTTTTCAAAATAGGATCTCGACACTTTAAGTTCTAAATATTAAAATAAATAAATAAAGGTTTGATGTTAGTACAGATCAAAACGAAAATGCCGAAAGTAAATATTAATTCAAAAATTAATTGCATTTTTCTCAAATTAACTTATAAATTACATCCTGCTAACTGACTGAAGGTACAGATCTTTTTCACTGCGTATTTCAAAAGAACTATGATTAATTTATAAATTGTCATCAAATTATTCAAAGATTAATTGTCTGAAACGTAGTAAAGCTATTGATTACTTTATTTTGAAAATTTCAATCACGTGATAAATTCTTATTTGATGATGGCTTTTATTTTAAATAACAATGGCCCTCTTTAAATTTATAATATATTTAACTTTCAAATGGTAGGTAAATGCAATTATACGCTTCTACATCACAGTATTTTCGATAAACGCATATAAATTGAAATCACTAGATTTTATTGGCTAGTATAAAATTTCCTATTTGCGTGTGTGCTGTTCCTAAGGAAAATGGAAATAATAGTTGATTCCCGGATATGATAAAGTGTGGTATAGCGGGTATAAGTTCTCGAAATCTTCGAAAAATAGATAAGCAGGTTACAAAAATTGAATCGCAAAATGTTGCTTTTGAACGATATAATTAAACTTACTAGGAGGGTCTGTTTTAATAAACTAGTAAGTCATAAAATAAATTGGAGCATTATTTTAAAGAGTCTATACTTACGTGCTAATATTTCTAAAAAAAAAACAAGTTAAGTTGATTTATTGGAAAACATGACTTTACAAATAATTAATAAAGTTATACTCACAGCCTAATACGTAGTTTGATCACGTAAAATCATAAACATTAAAGTTTTTTTTTTTAAAAAAGGTGCACATATAATAAACTATACTCACAAATTACTGCATTTTAATAAAATCGGTTAGAGGGACAAATAATGAAACAAAAAACAAATAAATGATATGATATTTATACATACCGGCTAAATTGTTTGGTTAATAGAGATAGAAAAAATCGTTATAAACATGTGACATAAAAATGCAAACATATAATGAATCGATACATACGTCCTAATAGTTAACAAATTATAAAATCGATTAGAATAATTATAAAAAGACGAATACGTGACGTGATATTTATACTTACCAGCTAATGGTTTAATAAAATAATTTTAAAAATAATTTTAGAAATATGCTTAACAAATGCTAAAATGATAAATATATGCTTACATTTCTTCTTACTCTCTAATTGTTAATAAATGAACATGCGATAAATCAATTAGAATAAAGTCTATCAAAAATTTTTTAAAGTAAACACTAAAAACAAAACTTGCCTCCTAATAGTTTAACAGAATGAAGGACATATGAGTAAAACCATCCGCAAACGATAATTAAAAAAAATAACAAACATTTACTCTTGTCCATCTTTGGCATTTCGCGTTCTTGGAAAGCTAAAAAAAAAGTACAATAATTATAATTTAATATATGTGAATATCGATTTAATAAAATTGAATGAATTTTTACATTTATCAATCGGACTTGCGACTGTCAAGGAAAATAGAATCGTGGAAGCCAACAATAAGTTTAAAAGAAGTTTGAAGTTCATTTTGGACACGTTAGAATTTAATTCTATTAAAAAAATAGAGTCAATAAATTTTTTATCTTTAATAAATTTGATTTGACTCAAAAAGCTTTACACGAAAAGAATGTTATCTTATAATTGTCTTTGAAAAATCTCGAAATAATAAGGATTTATTTCGCTTACGATTGTGTGTTTTATTTATAAAACTTTGAATGAGCATGTGGTTTCTAAAAATTTGGTGTTACGAAAGTCAATTTTGACCTGCCATACCTAGCATTATAACGAAACACCTTTTCATGCAGATAACTCCGTAAAATAAATGTTATGTAAATATACAACAAGGCAAATCTTGTCTCGCACAAAAATCAGCCATGCTCATATATTAAAGTAAAAATCTGTTTTTCAGTGAAAATAATGTATATATGGGTGAATTTGCTTCGTACAAGGATTAGTTGTGTTCCAAAAATCTTAAGTAAATTAACTTCTAAAACCAAATTTTATATGAATGTGCAAAAAAAAAAAGGAATTCTGTCTCATGCAATGAATCAATCATGCTACATGTTAAAGCAACTCCTGTTTTCCAATGAAGATAATGTGCAAGCGTTTGTCTCGAACGGAAAATTAGCCAAACTTCAAATAAAAAACCTGTTGTTTCAATGACGAATAATTCCAAATATCTAAAATTGTGTGTTATATGAAAGTACAAAATCGCAAAAATTGAATTGTATAAAATTTAGCCGTTACTAAATCAATGATTATTAGAATCTCCAAAATTCGATGAAATTAGTTTAAATCGGTTTTTACCACTACTATATTGTGGTAAATAACGAGATCATTGACAGTTTAATTCAAAAAGGTTTATACATTAGTATCATGCATATCAATAATAATCTGCCATTGTATCGACAATAGTCAATGAGCTAATTCCTCGATTTATATGTGATATTCATTGTACAGTAGTTTGTTACTTTATTCGACTAATTTGGTCGTCTCGAAACAATGACGCAAGATGCAATAACATTATATGACACTGGTCTAATTTAGCAACAAACTACCATTTTCATTATAAATTACAGTACTGCACTGTATTCAGATTACAGTATTAGGTTTAATCCATTTTATAAAATAATTTTCAAAAAAATTATTGTTTGGTTTAAGATAACCGATAACCAGTACTGTGCACCGTTAGATACTTAATTCCATTTTAATCTAGATTTTTTTTCTTATATTATTTTATATTGTTACGGGGAAATGACGATCGACAATATGGCTTAAAATTTGCGAAACGACGAAAAGGATAATCAATCCTCAACCTCGTTATTTTCGTTATTTTCGTTATTATTGTTATTATTATTTTATTTATTTTATTTTCTTTCGATCGATTATTTCTTTTATTTCTTTAGCTGTAAGAAAACATAACAGAGCAAAAGATAATAAAAAAGTTCATTAAAAAAAATAATCATACTTATTGTACTGTTTCTAACCAAAAAAATCACCGAATTATCTAAACTCACAAAATATATATCTTCTTCTTGCCTTTCACATCTGTTAAAACATGAAACCCCTGTCATAAGTGCGCAGAGACTGCTTTTGTCCCCTGATCTGTGACAACATAAATAGTTTTAATGCTTCTAGTTGCATAATTCTGAATAAAGGTAATTATTGTAATAGAACTTCTTTCGGTACAATGGATTTCTCTATGGAACAACGCCCACTTTCAGTTTGATTTGTATAAAATTTTGAAGCTTTACACGCTATCAGATAATATGATTATGATTATTTTATAATGTCATAGAAAGTAAAAATAACAATGATAGAATTACTGTTTATCACTAAAATTACGATAAAAAAGATTTGCTGCTAACTGATTTGCTAGACTAATCAAGTAAAACAAAAATAACAATGAAATTTTCCTGGTGATATTTCTCATGATTGATACAATGGAAAGTTCTTTTTACGGTTTGCATGACACGTCTGATTAAAGCCTAAGAGGTTAAATTATCAACTAAGATTCAAAATTGCAACAGTCATTAGAAATCGCAACAATAATGTAAATACCAAAATATTGTGTCTTTGACACTATCTTCATTGAAAACCGATTTCGTCTTGATATGATGTACTGCTGATTTTTTTGCATGCGACGATTCGCTTTTTGTACGTTCATTTAACATTTGATTTTAGAAGTTTTCTCATTGAAAGGTGTTTTGTTTAAAAAATATTCTTCACGATTAATCTTGTACTAAAACTTTCATTTTTTAGATTGTCTCATTGAAAAAATTAGATTTTGTCGAAATAAAGTACAATACATTCATATAACATTTAATTTTGGAAATTATCTGCACGATGAGGTGTTATGCTTTAAATGTAGGCACGGCTGAACTGTGCGAAAAAAAATCCACATTGTAACGCCATCCAAAGCTTTATAAATACAGCACAGAATCTTGAGCAAAATCAAATCAAAAAATTATTTCGGAATTCTCCAAAGATAACCAAGAAGATAGCATTATTCCTTGTGTAATTTCCTTTGTTATTCATAGTTAAATCCAATTAAAGGATTTTAAAAATTAATTCTTGATTTTTTTTAGAACCAAATTCAACAAACGACTTTAAAATGAACTTCAAACTCTTGATTCTAGTGTTGGCTTTCATGATTCTGTTTTCCTTGACGGTCGCAAGTCCCGTTTACCAAAGTAAATATCAATTGATTTCATTAAAAATTATACTGTATTTTGCATTTTAATAATGTATAATTTTTTTTTTATTAGATTATGTTAATGATCTGAAAGCACGTGGTGGTAAGTATTAATCGATTTCGTTAAAAATTTATACAGTATTTCGCATTATAATAAGACATAATATTTAATTGTAAATTTAGATGATCCCGAAGCGGATATTGCAAAAACACATTCACGTCCTGAAGGTCCATCCACAATTACAAATTGAAAATAACACTTTTCTAATATTTCTATTTAGCATTTTAATTTCATATAATTTCTTGTTATTAGATTTAATGGATAAGAAACCACCACCCGATCGTAAGTATTAATTGATTTCGTTAAAAATTTATATTGTGCTTTTATAATAAGACATAAACGTTTGTATTTAATTGTAAATTTAGACGAGTCCGGTGGTGATCTTATTAAAAAAGATTCGGGAGCAGGTCCTATTATAAAATTTCCAATGCGTGGTTCTTATATAGTTACAAATTGACAATGACACGTTTCTAATAATTTTTGCTTTGCGTTTTAATTATATATAATTCCTTGTTATTAGATTTAATGAATAAGAGACCACCTGGTCGTAAGTATTAATTGATTTCGTTAAAAATTCATATATTGTATTATAATAAAGCATAATATTTAATTGTAAATTTAGATGATCCCGAAGCGGATATTACAAAAAAACATTCAGATTATGAAGGTCCATCCATAATTACAAATTGACAATAACACTCTTCTAATATTTCTATTTAGCATTTTAATTTAGTATAATTTCTTGTTACTAGGTTTTCATGAGCGGGCAGATAGCATACGACGTGATGGTAAGTATTATTGATTTCGTCAAAAATTTATATTGTGCTTTTATAATAAGACATAAATGGTCGTATTAAATTGTAAATTTAGATGAGTCCGGAGATGATCTTATTAAAAAAGATTCGGGAGCAGGTCCTATTATAAAATTTCCAATGCGTGGTTCTTATATAGTTACAATTTGACAATGACATGTTTCTAATAATTTTTGCTTTGCGTTTTAATTATATATAATTCCTTGTTATTAGATTTAATGAATAAGAGACCACCTGGTCGTAAGTATTAATTGATTTCGTTAAAAATTCATATATTGTATTATAATAAAACATAATATTTAATTGTAAATTTAGATGATCCCGAAGCGGATATTACAAAAAAACACTCGGATTATGAAGGTCCATCCATATTACAAATTGACAATAACACTTTTCTAATATTTATATTTAGCATTTTAATTTAATATAATTTCTTGTTACTAGGTTTTCATGAGCGGGCAGATAACATACGACGTGATGGTAAGTATTAATTGATTTAGTTTAGAATTTATATTTCGCATTTACAATAAAACATAAATATTTGTATTTAATTGTAAATTTAGGTGATTCCGAAGAGGCTATTATAGAAGACCTAAGGCCTCCAAGAGAAAGACACTAAGTTGATAATTGACAATGAAACTTTTTAATAATAAGACAGTGTTTGTCGATTTATTATGGATAACGTAAATTATTATTTTGTATCAGATTATTATATTTCATAAATAAATTACGTCATAGTTTTTATTATTTTTAAAAATTTGATAATGATATACTGTATTTAATTTGAAAGTATTTAACTGCAAAGTGCGTCAAATTATGGATTCAACAGTTTTTCTAATCCAACAGTTTTAACGTCAACAATTTTCCTTTGATTCAACATACAGTATATTGAGTTATGAATAATGGTGAATCACAAAAAATCGATTAATTGAATTTTTAACAATTTTTAATAGCTTTTACTATATTCTGTATATGAAAATAATAAAGGACAGAGCATTATGAAACAATGTACATATGGAAACCAAGACTTTTAAAGGTTCATTTAGCAAATTATCGTAGCATTACATTTAAACATTTGTTTAAATTATATCTGAATTTACAAAAAATTTTTTGAACCTTTTTCTTGTAAAATAACGATCAAAATTAATTAAGGTATAAATAATCACAAAACGTTTATTAAAATCTCTTTAAAATTATCATAATTTAAAATAGACTATCTACAGTAAATAACATTTTCTGGATCCGGAAATTGTTTGAATAATAAATGCAAATAATTGTAAAATTATATGGCATCATGATAATTAATTGATTAAAAATATTAAAGGCATATAAAATTGTATAATTATTATTAACACAATATCAAATCTTAAAATATTAAGATATTTTTAACTTAATTCATTTCTTAATAATCACACTTCGACTTAAAAAATAGTGTTTTGATATAATATAAAGTAATAACTAGTTGCTTTACAAGTTACTAATTATTTTATTTAAATTGAAATTAATAAAGAAACAACCAAAGATTGGCATTAAAAGGCATTAATATAATAATTTTTAATTAATTATACAATATTAACCTTTAAATATAGCAATTTTGATTTTTTAATTTAATACTGTAAGAGAATATTTGCATTATTACATGAACTGATGTAATGAAATCCCAAATATATTTAAAAAAAATTTTTTTTAATTTAAACTTATAATATTAGTGTTAATTTATTTATTCTTTGCATTTTGTCTCTTTTTATAATTCTAGTTAATCAGTTCATCAACTCAAATTTATAAAAGATATTATAAAATTATATTTATCCATAAGATCATTAAAAGATTTTTATTATAAATTCTAATTCTAATAATAAAATCAAAATATAAAATGTATTAAATACTGTGCTTGAGATATACAATAAATATAAAAATATTTAACAACATAAAATATACAAGGAACATACAATAAATTATATATTTTTTCATACATTCATTTTGATTTTGATTTTATTTTTTATAAATAAATATTACTTTTTATTTGATTTTTATAATATAAAATATATTTATATTATTAAAAAATAATATATCTGATAGAAACTCTGTAACAAATATTAAGTTTTTAATACAATTTATTTTGTCATATATTAGTAAGCAGTTATAAATACTTATTAAAAAATTAAAAATCAAATAGCTTAAATAATTAGAAATTAATTTAAAAAATTATAATTTTATCAAATAAAGATAATAATAACTATAAATTGTTATAAAAATAATAAAAATAAAAATGCAATATTGTAATATATTGTGTAACAATAGTGTTAATGATAATAAATAAAATAATAATTGATAATAATATATTATAAATATAAATGTATTAACAAATCATATAATAGGATAACTTATATAACTTTGAGTTAAAAAGTTTTAAATTTGAGTTAAAAATTTTATTTTAAAATATTATTTTGTTTTTATATATTTATACAATAAATAATTTTATATTTAAAGTATATTTTGAATTTATACACTACAATAAAATAAGTATCTTTAAGAAAAAGATATACAATTTTATATTTTTGTATTATAAAAAATTATTTGTAATCTTGAAATATATATTTAAAAAAAGATAATTAAAAAGAAATTATGAACATATAAATGTTAATAAAATTGTAACTATCTTAAAGTTAAAGTTTTACTTTATTTAATATTGAAACTCAAGTATTAAAATTATTATTATATGAAAAATATACTATTTTAATAATAGACTTATTAATAATAACAATAACATAATTAGTAAATAAAGATTATATTTTGTATATAAATAATTTTTTTTAAAGGTGAACTGGAAATTTTCTGGTATGATCTTACAATTTATAATATATATATATTGTTAAAAGTTGAATCAGAAAAAATCATATCTAGCATTTTTGTCACCTTCAAAAATAATTACAATATATTGATTAAAAAATTTTTAAATAAGTTTTAAAATTAGATTTTGGTTTATATTAGTAATTAAGATAAAATTTTATTATTATTTAATTTAATTTCAATAAATAAAAATATATTAACTATATTATAATAACTTTCAAAGATCTATAGATTTATGGTACAGTAGTTAATACTTCACAAATCAGATTACAAGATATCAATTTAACTTCAAGTAGAGACAGTTAAATAGAATCAATATGGTATCTAATACCATAATCTGTTTAAGCACTGATTCTTATAAAAAATTAATTTATATACTGATTTAGCAGGTATTAAGATTGTGATTTTCAGAAAAAGATATTGTGATATAACTATTATCTAGTTGAAATTATAATAATTACCAAAAGTTACAAAATATTAGAAGTGTCTGGTTTAGTATAAAATAGTTTGGTTATTATTAATTATAATACCTAGTGTTTTTTCTGCAAAAAATTATATAAAAGTTTCATTCCAATTCAATAAGAAGCCTATTATGTATTACTTATCTTTAAAAAATATCTAATATTTCCAAGTAGTCTCAAGACTACTGTAAATTATAAATTTATGGTTGTAAGTATTTTGAACATTTCTGAATTATAATACAAAAAATAGAAATTAAATAGTTAAAAACTAGTTACAAGTAATATAGAGCAATAAAATCAACCTTAAGTAGGATTTTATTTTTCAAAATATTAATTTTTACTTTCCTTTTTCTTAATATATTCCTAAAATAAAATCTAAATAAAAAAGTAATATTAATACATTAGTTTTGATCCCTTTGCTATAATCCAGGTTATAGAATAAACTAATAATTTAAAACTGGCATTTGAAGAAATCGCAATGTAGTTTAATATACAAATTGTATAGTGTCATATGCCAATTCAACCTCAAAGATCAGCATAAGATGAAGAACTGATAGCAGGGAGACACTTTATTTAGGACATAATCCTAATGTGATGTGCTATAGTTCATAGAGAACATACT
>CAJVPV010003702.1:0-10942 GCA_910591835.1 Acaulospora morrowiae | reverse complement strand
TTTTTTTTTGTTTCAAAATTGACAAAGTTGAGGTTGCATTTCTTTTTGTATTTTTCTTGGAAATCTTTTTCTATTTTGTTGAATTCTTTTTGATGGGCTGGTTTGATATTCTCTTTGGTCATAAAAGCATTGAAAAAGATACAGTCTTTGTATTTGAGTTTGTTAAAGATTGGTTGGAAGAAGTAAGGTGGGTATTTGGATAATTTCTTAATTTTTGTAATTATGTTGATAATTGTGTTGATATCGTTAGGCATTGGGAGCAGTTGGTTGGCTAGTTGTTCTGTCTCTTCATATAAAGTTTCATATTGCTTGTTATCATGGATTTGTTGGAGTTCATCTTGAATTTCATGTTCGAAGGAAGATGACCATGTGTTTGGTTGGGGGGTTGAGTGAGTGCAGTATTAGAACTAGAGAGTTGATTAAGATCGATGATGTTTTTGAAGTTGATTAATTGTGATTGGTCTATTGGTTGAATTTCACTGATGTCCATAAAGCTTGAGATAGTAAGAGAGTTGTTAGGAAAACTGATTAGTTGTTGAGAATGAGACGTGTTTGATTGTGTGGGGTTGATGGAAGAAGGATCCAAATCAGAGAGTTTCATTGGTTTATCGGCTGTTTCACTAATTTCTATGGGGTTGTCAGTTTGGGTTAGATCTGAAGTGATAGATGAGAGGTTTGCATGTGTATGCATTGTAACTGTTTGATCAACATTTTTTTTTTGGGAGACAAGAGAAGGGATAGACAGACAATCATTTTCAGGATAAGCTGGTTGGGGTTTTTTGTTGTTCCTTGAGAGAGAGAGAGAAATTCTTGTAGGTGATTATAAAGTTTTGTGTTTAGTTGGGTTTTTACCATTTTTTAACTATGTTGCTGATATATTGAAAGTTAAGAGAGATGTTTTTTTGATTAGAGAGTTGAATACAGATTTGTAGGGGTCTCTTTTGGTCTTTTTTTATTATTATTTCCGTTGTGAAGTTAATAATGCAGACATCATTGGTGAAGTTTGTTTTGACTATTTCTTCAGAAAACCACAATTTTATGTTGACCATATGGAACTCAAGAAAAAACTTAAGGAATATACTGACAATATCCTACTAGAACTACCATCCTCCCCAACCGAAATTCCACTTTAAATCAAAATCAAACTACCATGCAACCTTCCTATGAAAGACAAATCTCAACTCATCCCAACTCTACACACACTCAGATCCTATTACAAATTTCAAAAACTTCCAGAAAACTACTTCAAAACCAATCCATCACTACCCGAAAACCCTAGCAAACTTTTGTCAAAATACAAAGAAATTTTTCCAATTAAAAAATGCAGCAAGCTAAACAAACTTTCTGAATATAAAAATTACTTACGTGAAGAATACCAAATCTTCTCCAAGCTTTCCGAATCCTACTTTGAACTTCCACCTTCAAAAAAACCATTTCCCTCAACATATCACTTACTTGAACCCAAATATTCAAGCTTCTTTTCTTTCAATCCCAGAGATAGTACACTACTCTACAAAACTTATTACTTCAAACTTCTCCCAAATGACTTTTTCTTTATCAGGAAAAAACTTCCCTCATTCCCAAACAAAATTTTAAACTTAAAAATAAACATTCCTCTTTCTGTAACAAATCCTACAGATATCCCTTCTCTTCTTAATCTCCTGTCAAAAAAATATTTCTTTCAAACACCCTTGCCAAAAGAGTGAATAAATATCTCAAAACAGAATGACACAACAATGCAAACAGCTTCATCCAAACCACCTCTTCCAGAAGACTTCAATATTGTCAACGAAAAAGCAAACACAAACTATCCAATTACAAACAAAAAATTCCTCAGAGAAAATGTTATCAAAACACACTAATTCTACCAATTCTCCAAAATTCCAGACGAATGGATTCAAATTCAATAAAGACCTCCTATCTCAAGTCTACTTGAACTAAAAAAATATTTGATTCAAAACAAAATTGAAATTGATATTCCCATAATCAATGTCTTCAACTTTACTTTAAAAATCTGCAAACTCAGAGAACACTTTGCCTTTCAAAGGCTCCCCAACGAATATATCATCCAAATTGAACTTCCCAAACCATCAACAAAATTCTTCAACTTTTTTCAACAATGATAACTACAAACAATCTGCTCAAAAATTTTTCAATCGAAAGAAACCTCAAAAAAATCATACACAAAAAAACCACAATTAACACAAACCAACAATCACTTGAAATTAGATCTCTCAATACGAAAGGACTCAATGATCATACAAAACTAAACTGTTTCTTACAATATATTAAAAACAACAACTATAATATCTTTGGCTTATCAGAAACCAAACTTCAAGCTATTAAAAAAATCCCTTACATAATTGATAACTTTATTATACACTTAAGCAATCTCAATCAAAGTCAAGTAGAAGTCTCCTTAATAATAAACAAAAATCTCTCAAATCACCTTTACAAAACTTCTGAATTTTAAGAATTTATCATTCAATATTACTTCAATTCAAACCCAAAATAAAAATTTGCATTATGCAAGTTTATCTTCCACATGACACAAACACAAGAAAAAAAACTACTTTATACCTCCAAACACTTATCAATGACAACTCATCAAAAAACATCTTACACATCATCATGGGTGACTTTAACTCCACACCTAACTCAATCGACAGAACACAAAAATCAGAACCAAAACACAAAGCAACCATATATAAAAAACTGAATAGAAACTATATCGATATATTTCGTCTCTTCTCTTCTAACAAAGCAATGTATACCTTTTCAGGACCTATAGGCCAAAGTCACATCGATCAAATCTGAATATCAAATGACATCATCTCACAATCCACTAAAACACAAATAATAAACACAGAACCAGAATTTTACAGTGACCACAAAATTATCACACTCACACTCTCCAATTTCTTAATAACAAAAACTATCAAAAGTACATCTATCATCCATTTCAACTTTAATAAAGTTACTAAGGAAAAATGAGAAAAAATAAACAACACCATTGATGACAAACTAAAGCTACTTCCCAAAGAACTGGATATTCAAGAAACGTAAAAATTCTTCAACTCAACTATTACCAAAACTTTAAATGAACTAATCCCAAAAACCAAAACCCGCAAAAATACACTACAAATCTTCAGCAAAAAAGGCATTATTCTTCACAAAAAACTACAAACCATCAAATTTTACATATACAATCTCACATTTCAATCTCCCAAACCACTTGACCAAGCAACATTAAACAACCTAAAAGAACTAAATCTACCACACAGTAACAAAATTAAACAAATTACCTCATTCAAAAAACTATTTAAAATCACATACAAAACTCTCAAAATCGAAAATGATCTACAAAGAAAAGAGACAATTGACAAAATTATTAACCAATGCATAATGAATTTACAAGACAAACCAAAAATAATGATAAAATAAACACTTAATCACAAAAACCTACATGCATCCCTTACAAAAATTATTGATCCTATCAATGATGAAGTAACTACCGATTCATTCCAAATTTATTAAATTATCACAAACCATTATAAAACTGTATTTTGCAAATGAAACATCAACAATGAACTTCTTCGCAAATGGAAAAAACACTATACACCACTCAGCAACATCAAATCCTCAATCTATGATACACTCATGAGTCCAATCACTGAATACAAAATCACAGAAACAATTAACTCACTGCCAAATAACAAAGCACCTGGCCCTTCCAAAGTCACTTACTTTTTTATAAAACAAACACAAAAAACACTAACCCCATACCTTCACACTATTTTTAACCAAATTCTTTCCACACAGGAAATTTCAACAGACTGGAAAAATTATCACATCTTTTCAATCAGCAAAAAACTTCAGTGGAAATATAACATCCAGGAAACAAGACCCATAGCTCTTGTTGACTCCTTCAGAAAAATACTTACCAAAATTCTTACAAAAAGACTCAGCCATATACTCACCACACATAACACACTTCAAAAAGCAAACTTTGCAGACCTTCCTAACCAAAGCATCTTCGAACCAATCCAAATTCTCAACTCAATCTACAACATCCACAAACTTACACAAAAAGAATTATAAATTCTTTCCCTTGACATCAGTGCAGCCTTTGATTCAGTAAACCTGGACATGCTCAAATGCTCAATGCAACACCTTCTAATATCAGACTCCTTTATCTCTCTAACCAGTAATATTCTCACAGATCGCACTTGCCAAATAATTACAGACTCAGGCCTCACCTAACAAATCATCATTCCCGACAGAATTGACCAAGGAGAAACACTTTCACCTCTTTGGTGGATAATCTTCTATGACCCCTTGATTACTGCCCTAACTCAACAACTATCATTACTCAAACACAACACTATAGCATATATGGATAACCTGAATCTTCTTGCCACTTCAAAAACTGAAATATAAAATAACCTAAATATAGCGACAGAATTTTTTGAACTTAATGACATTAAGGCTAACTCAATCAAAACCAAGTTAATCATATTAAACAGTAGCTTATCAGACAAAAAAATCTTTCAAGGAACAACTCCTATATCTCCAGTTTCCAAAAAAGAACCAATAAGAATTCTAGAAATCTGGCTCTCTAAACACAGTATTCTTACATCCAACTGTGACAAAATTCTTGAAGACACTGAATCAATCTTCCAATCCCTCAAATCAAAATTTACAACAGGTCATATGGCCTCTTATATTTACAATAAAGTCCTTTTTCTATGAATAAAATACAAATTACAAACAACCTTCCTCACTCCAAACATGCTAAACAAAACTCAAAGGAAAATTGACTCAACTATCAAACACAAATTCAACATCGAAAAAACACTTTCACAAACATAGTTTTATAATCCATATATCTTCAATATCAAACCCATCTCGGACCTACAATCAGAAGTCTTAATCTCCAATCTTCAATATGCACTCACAAATTCCACTATCAAACCAAGCAAAAAACTGGAAATTCACGCAATCCAAATCCAAAACTGCTAACCTCTCTATATTTTTCAAAACCAACAAATTATCAAACACAATACAACAACCTACTCAATCTATCTCACCAAATACTATAACATAATATTCTGTTCTGAACCAAACTGCTATCACAAAATCCCAGGAGAAAATACACCTATTCATCAACTTCTATTACATCATACAAATTGGTCAACCTTCGCAAATCAACTCTCCAAAAAAAATATCTATTACATTGAATAACTACTCACATATAATAACAACAACATAACAAACTGATAACATATCTCAACCAAATTTGAATTCAACGCTCACGGAAAAACTCCTCTCTAGTACAAACTACTATTACAACTACAATATCAACAATCTGGCACTAACCCAGTAAAACCAAACAAAAAAAGAAAATGGCTAGCATCCCTCATAAATAATGAAATAATAATTGGGAAAAAACAAAAAACAAATACAAATAACCTTCTCATCAACCACTGGTCCTATAATAGTTATGACTTTAACAAATCAATAACACTTGCTAAATACCAAGGATGTCCTCTCAATATTTATGCAACTTCTCACGAATGCCAACTTCTAATCTCTTTAAACTCACTAAATCTTTTTACCAAAACACTTCCCAACAACATAATCAAAACAAAAGCAACAAAAAATGATCTATTCAACTCACTCTATACTGATTCTCCTTTTAACAATCCTCAAATACTAATTGATCCAGACTTTCGCAAATCACTAATTCAAAAACACATGTTAACAATATCACAATCAATAATCAACACCCTCTCCAAATATAATAACACTCCACTTGAAGTCCTTCTAACATATCAATATCAATCCAACATAATAACAACAACTTGAAACTTCATCCAACACCACAAATTCTTCACAACCAGTTTCAATTACAACCCTCTCCTCTCACTTTTATACACAATAATAATCATTCTCCTCTCCAACAAGTCCAGAGACTATATTTTCTTCTTCAAATATCCAAAACTAAACAACAACATTTTCGCTCCACCACCTGCCAATCACAGGAAAAGGTGCAAAGTTCTATATTTTAATACAATCACAAATATACACAACATTTTTCAAACTCTTCAGATCTCTTACACCTATAAATCCACCTTCATCATATCAAAAACACAATCATTAAACATTTAACTTTCATAAATAAATATAATCGATCCATTACCAATGCAATATACACTTAAAAACCTAAACAATATCCCTATCCTATCAACAAGATACTTCCTTAAACAAATCAACAAAACTATATGATCTACAGAAATAATTTTTTCACAAAGAGCATAACAAACTTTCAAACCAAACTTCTTACTATTCCTCAACACTCTGACCTTTCTAAAAAACATATCAATCCCAACTACACAACATCAATCTAGAATATATAACTTCTGCCTCAAAATTCTATCTAATACACTCCTAACTAAATCACACCTTCATATTACTCTACCTAATATCTATACAAATGACACCTGTTCCTGCTGCAACTCATACATAGAAACTACTTATCATCTCTGGCTTTGCAAACAGGCATTACCAACAATTAAAAAAATCCTTATCAACTCACAAACACTTTTTAACAAAAAATTCAAAAATAACAAAAACTTCAATCCCAATCAAATTTCAACCACTATTAACTCTGCAATTCATCTAATTGACTTTGCAACAGGTACATTCCAACCTAAACACCTATTTAACAATCTCAAACCAAACCAGCAAGATCTCAAAATCCTAAACCAAATCCAAAACAAAACTCTCGAACTCATATATCAACATATTTGGATCCCAAGAAACAAAGACATGATTGAAGAGAAAAAATTTCTCAACATCTTACAAAATACCAAATACAGGAAAAATAACAAAAATAACAACAAAAAATCTCCACAACATTGACAAAAACCAACTACCAATCTCACATCTAATTACAAATCAACCCCCCAAAAAAAAAAATAATATTTACCTACTAAGGTTGTACGAGGAAAGGCTTCTGGTCTAATTCCGGTATAAGCCTACAACTCTAACCAAAACTGGTGATGGCAAACTCCATCACACAAAGAACATCCTAGCCTGGGACTATTCCAATCCAGCACTTGCTTAAAAAAAGATTATATCTCAAAAAAAGGTACTTGGTATAATCAGAAGCCGCAGGTGGTGACAAAGAATGATTTACCTTCTCCAAGGTTCTGGGTAAAAAATATATACGGGGATATCTGGGTGTTCTATAACTATATCCCTGAAAGGTAATAACTGTACCTCTCCCATAACGGATGCAGTCGAGACAGGATCTAGATTAGGTTAGATAGTTTATAAACTAGTGGTAGAATTTTCTATCCCCTAAAGATCCCACTTAGGGTACGGATCCACCTTCAAGGTGTTCAATTGGTATAACTGGGTAAGTCTATAGACCTTAGTGTATCTGTAATTGAATATAAACTACTTAATAAAATGCATATGCACAAAGCATCTTTCACCTGAAAAAAATAATAATAATAATAATAATAATAATATTTACCTACTGAAAAAAAAAATTATTATTGTTATATATTTTAAATAATTTTTATAATTTTGATTTTAAATAAATTATTTATATTATTAAATATTATATATTAAGAATAGAAGTACAGAAAGACCTTTTTAAATATACTTTTTTAAATATATTTATTATATTTTTTTTTTTAAATATATAATTAAACTTGATTTCAAGTATATAAAAATTTTCCTATAGTTTCAAGAAATATATATTTAAAAAAAATTTATTATATATAGTTTTATTGATCTTTATAAATAATAAATAAAAATAAAAATAAAAATATTTTTATTAATTTATAAATATTTTTTTAAAAAAAACTCTTTTCTACTCTTCTCTTTGCACTTGAAAATTTCCTTTTTAGGAAACTTTTAAGTTGTTTACTTTTTTTTTGTTTTTCCTTCCCCTTAACCCTTTTCTTTTTTCTTCTTTCCTATATACTTATTTTCCTTCTTTTTTACTCTTTCTCTTCTTTTTACAAACCTTTTTTTATATAATATTTTTTTTTCTCTTTTTTTTTCTTTTCTTTGAAGTTTTTCCTCTCTAGGCTTCTTTTTTTTTTGAAATACCATTCTTTATCTTATTACTCATCTGATCTGTTGACTCCTTTCTTTCAAGAACTAATCAAAAAACAATAACTCCTCTTAAGATATGGCTTTAAAAAATTTTCTCTCTTTCATGATTTTTTTTTGAAAAAGGTAGGATAGTTTACCTTCCAAAAGATCAATATGATTATAATTTTCATATTCGACATTTTTTACTTGACTAGATATATCTAAAAAGCTACTGTACAACTATTGTTATTTGAATTTTCAGGGAGTTATGCTTTGTAGTATCCAGTAATATGGCAGCTAATACTAATATAGAAATTTTACATGTATTAGGCTGGTAGCTAGGATATCTAGTAGGATAATATGTGATAATCAGGGATTCTAGTTACTTCTGCAAGTAGAGCTGTAAAAGTTTCTTGCTTACTTCTTGACAATATAGATCTTTGTATATAGTTAGGTACAATATCTATAAGAAATTTTATTACTATCACCACTATCATAACTATCCTATTCTCTGAACACTTTTGTTACACTTGAAAAGTAGATAGATCAACTCCTATATGAATTGGAAATCAATTTGTAAAAAGTGGCTACAGTATCTTTATGTGTTAACCAACTCTTCTACTTGCTATATATCAAGCCAAAGCTGGAAAGCAAGTATATAAATCCTAGTCATGACTTGAAGACCAACCTGTATATTTGGCTGCAGCACCTTTATATGACTAGGTATTACACAATTATGCTAGATCTGGGCTAGCTATTACTTAAAAGTTTATAGAATTTTTATAGTTTTTTTTCTATTGCTTGAATGGTTAGTTAAACTAAGATAGAATGAGCAATTTATCTGTATTACACATTAAACTTTTTTTAGCAAAGAAAGATATAATTCAACCTTCTGTAATTATAATATTGCTTCCAATAATTCCTTATAAATAAAAGAAAAGACTGACATCACTTTGGTTTTAAAAAAAAAAAATTTACAAATATTTTTTGTAATTTGTTTTAAATAAATATAAAAAAAAATATTATTATAAAATTATATTTTAATTTTAAAATAATTATTCAATTTTTGATTCAATAAATATTTTATATTGTTTTGTTTTTTGTAAATTATTTTGATAATATATTAAAATAATTAATAATATAATATTTAATAAAATAGTTAAATAAATGTTTTTTATTAAAACTCTCCTGATTGTATCTGTTTTGTTAAAAAAATTTTTTTATTATAATTTTAAGTAAGAAAAAATATTTAAAACTTTTTATCACAAGTGAGCTTTAGTTTAAGAACTTAAGAACCTTTAAGACAACTGATGCAGTGAAATAGAACTATAAATATTATTGAAATTCATAAATCCTTAATGCAATTTATGCAATTAATTGAGTCATTATTAAAACATATAAATAATTGAGTTATAATGTAATTATTTTTAGAATTTTGGAAATTAAGTCAACAGCAAATAATTTATATTACATGTATAGATGAAACCTTTGGTTGAAATCTATTCAAGTTTAGGAATCTTGCTTATTCTTTAGTTATATGAGAAAAGACCTATAGCAGTTTTTTTTTCTTTTGTTTTCTTATATCTCTCCTTATCTTTACTATATCACAAAACTATTTACATCAATATTATTACATTTACTAAACTAAACACTTTCCAAAAAACATATTTAAACAAAGTTGTTAAGTCTATTGTTTGTTTTAATACAACCTTCATATATAATTCTAACATGGTACTATTTACTATATCATTTTAAAATTTTACAAATTTTTTTTCAAAAAATCGAAATCAGTTTATCCTTTTTAGATAATCATCATTCTCCAATTATTTAATCAGATTTTGCCAAAACAACAAAGAAAAACCAAACCAGTTCAAACTGGTTTTTTAGTATAATAACAATAACAATAATAATATCAACTATCAAAATAATAAACAATATCAATTATACTTTACTATTTATGTCAACAAAAGCAATATCAACAAGTAACAAGGAATTGGTAGAATGAATTATTAAGCCAAACCAGAGATTTCCTTAAGAACTTTACTTTTTTTTATATAGATTTTACGATTTAAGTGACTTAGTTATAGTTTTAATAACTCATGTTATTGTAGCTCCAGTTTATTTTTTATTTTTTATTTTTTATTTTACTTTTAAATTTCTTTATGTTCAATCAAAAAATTTTGAGTAAGTAGATATAGCTACTATTCAGCTATATTTAGTATATATAATATTGTTTTAAATTTTTTTTTTGATATTAACTAGGTGTAAATATATAGGCAAGCTAATATTTAACTTGTTACATTTTTGCATATAAGAGATATTGTTTTTTTTATAATGTATATAACTTTTTAGTATAATACTATTAATAAAGAAATAATGTTTACCTACCAGAAAAAAAAATAATTAATTAAAAATAAAATATAATAATTTAGCAAAGTAAAAATAAGATTTACAATTAAATTAAAGATAAATTTTATTAAATTTTGATATAAAGATATTAAAAAGAAATTTTTTAATATAATTAGTTACAAATAAGAAATTATAATTTAAAATTTTTGAAAAATAATTAAATTATTATATTTAAATTAAATTATTATTATTATTATTATAAAAACAACAAATATTAAAAATTATATTAAGTTTTAAAATAAAAATATTGTTAATAAAATTGTTTTTAGTTTATAATTGATTAATAATAAAATTATTTTCTATTATTTAAATCAATTTGTTGCAATTTTATTTTATTTTTTTATTGTTAAGTGAGGCATTTCTCACGATCTTTATTAATAGAGTAAAGTTGTTATATAATTAATATTGAGATGTTGAGATA
>CAJVPV010003701.1:0-10945 GCA_910591835.1 Acaulospora morrowiae | reverse complement strand
AAAAAGGAATTTTTTAAACAAATAAAAAGAAAAAAAAAAAAAATTAAATTTTATTTAAAAAAAAAAAAAAAGGTTGTTCATAAACTTTTATCTATCTTCAATAGTTATGTTTAGATTAGATTTATTAATTTATAGTAATTTATCTGCTCAAGGTATTCATTTTTCTATGGTTTTTTTTTCTCATAAAAATAATTTTAAAAATTAAATAATATTATAATAAATAATTAAATATTTTAATCTCACATTTAATGTTTGTTTACAATTTAAAAAAAAAGAAAAAAATATAAATCAATATTAAAAATATATTAATCAAATTTAATTAATTATAAATATTATCAAAAATAAAATATAATTATATTTTTATTATTAATTAAAAATTTTTAAATTAATTAATTATATACTGTATATTAAATTTATTTATTTGATATTGTATATAACATGATATATATCATGAAAGAAACAACATCTCTTACGTACATGTGTAACAAGTTAAATGCTAGCTTGTCTATACAAATACATCTAGCTAATATTGAAAAAGAAATTTAAAACAATACTATATACTAGCTGTGCCTGAATAGCAGCTATGCTTATCTACTCAGGAAATTTTGCAAATTTTTTTGATTTTTTAAATATAAAAAATTGAAAAGAAAAATAAAAGTAACTATAGCTAAAACTACGTTGAGTAAACTATAATCTATAGGTAGAAAACTACTATTTCCCCTTGGAAGCTCCTGGACAGGCTCGTTATCTCATCTCTCTGGCTCATCATTTACTATAGATAATAGAGTATATGTGACGTTATTTATTGTTATAGTTGTTGATAGTGTGTTAGTTGTTGTTGTTGTTGTGATCATTGTTGTGATACAAAACCGGTTTAAGCTTGATTGAGTTTTGTTTTGATCTTTAGCGAAATCTGATTGGATGATTGAGGAGCGCAGATCATCTTGAGGGGTAAACTAATTTTGGTTTTTTGGATAAAAATTTTTTGGAAAATGAAAATGGCATAGCAAATATTGCTACAAAAATATTGTGTGTGTAAGTTGACTTAAAACAAACAGTAGACCCACTAACTTTGTTTGTAGATGTATTTTGGAAAGTGTTTGACTTAGCGAGTATAATAGTGATAATGTATATAGTTTTTATAATATAATAAGGGTAAGGTGGGGTGCAAAAGAACTGAAGAAAAGAGAACTGCCATGGGCCTTTTCTTATGCAACCGAAGGATAAGCAAGACTTCCAAACTTGAATAGACTTTGACCAAAGGTCTCATTCCACTGCACCAGTTGTCTTAAAGATTCTTGAGTTCCTAAGCTGGGGCTTACTTGCAATAAAGAGTGTAAAACATTTTTTCTTGCTTAAAATTACTATAAAAGGAAAATTTTTAACAAAACAGACATGATCAGGAGAGAGTTTTAAGTTATAAAAATATAATATTTTTAATTTTAATAAAATATTAATTAATATATTATATATTAGTTTTAGATTCATAACTTAAATTACAATATATAAAAAATCATGGATGGGAAAAAGAATGGATCGATGATACAAAACAAAAAATAAATATAATATTTAAATATATAATTTATAAATTATTTAATTAAATTGTTTATTTATAGGTGAACTATTTTTTATGACCCTATGGTCTCAGCAATCTCTAGCCACTCCAAGCACCAAGCAATTACACATAATATTCTCATATACATGGACGATATTCTTCTGATAGCACAATCCTTAGAACATTTACAAGAACTCACAGATACATTTTGCCTCTTCCTTTCCCTAAACAATATTAAGTGCAATTCGGACAAAACAATACTCATTACTAGGGTTTTGAAAAAGTACTGAACTGGTATCGAACTGGTATTGAAATGGTACTAATCTATAGTAAATTTAATATATGGATTGTGACCTACTCATATGTTTTTATAGTAAATTTAAGTATCGAAGTAGTATCAAAATGATATCGTTAGGAGCCCTACTCATTACTACATTAGTCGACAAACACCCTGAAGAAACACAGGTTTAAAGGTAATGGACTCAGTGGTTAACCCTCTCAGTAGCAAAACTCCTCTCTATTACTTGAGCAATTTTTTTGCAGGAAATCCAAATAAAAACACCTCTAGCAAACCCAGTATCAAAAGCATGTAATACAAAGACACAAGAGGCTGTAAAAACAGAGATCAACTCCCTTCAGATCAGTCATATCATCTGGCTCTGCCCATTATGTCACCCAGAAGTATTTTCAGAATCATGGATTACGCAAGCAGCAATATCATATAAAAAGTATCAAATCAACACATGTCTGGTCAACTGTCTATTTAATCATACCAAAGGTCAGCAATCCCTAGAGCTGCACTTCTCTTTTAGAAACAAGTACCTGAGGCGTCAAGCCCTTGGCTTGTACAGAGGCAACATAAGGTTCCTTGAGGACTTACTAGTATTCAGAACAAACAACAAACTGTTCTGGCATGAGTTCAATATACACTTCTACCCAACCCCAAAAGAACCTATTCCCAGTTGGTTCACCAATATCAACATCACACCTGGATATAAAGGCACCTCAATATGCATTTCCAATACAAGAATCAGATTCTAGGCCCATATTCATAACAACCAATTGAGCTTTATTAAGGCAAGAATTAATTGCAATAGTACGCAATCCCTCATCAAAGGCAGGCATTACAAACTGAAGGCTGACAAAACCCTTAGGAAGTGCCATTGCCACAGCAGCACATATCAAATAAACATATCAATAGAGGAAGCAATGTTCCTTTGAACATACAAGACCAATAACAAGTATTGCTTGGCCAACGCCACAGAAGAGATCTGGCTTTAGCTACAGCACAAAACAATTCCAATAACAAACTTAACAATAGAAATCAGCTTTCAAGAAAACAAGGAACCAGAGGTTTACTTAAACTTCAACACAATAGAAGATATTAAACAGATCATTAACCTAGATCACCTATTCTTCCAATTTGATCTAATGGCAAAAGAAGAGCTTTTAGAGGTATACAGACACAACACAAGTATGGCATTCCACTCCAACAACCCGCAACTAATCAATACTCTTCTAGGAATCCTTGGCCTGATAGGAGCAACAAATGACCAATCATATATCTCAATCAACACGCCCAAGAAAATCAAGTTAAAAGTATCAAAATACTCTAACCAAAGAATCAAAACACCATACAGTTTTCTAATCGAAAGTATTAATACTATCTATAGCCAGAAAAATATCAAGCTAAGGTTGAAAAAGAATCCAACTTCCCTAGAATAGCAAGACATTGAATCAATTATAGGAATCGACAACATAATAGAGCCAACAGACTATACCACCAGACCAAGAATTAAAAACAAGTGAAGTTACAGTTCTGTAACATGGATCAAAAAAGTGCAGCATATTTTTAGACTCACCAACATTATAAATAGTGCTTTAATTGGAAAAAGATGGAACACCTGTATAAAAATATCTAATCTTCAAACTTTAACAAAAGCGAACAAGCTTTTCATCAAAAAGGACAAGGTAAACTGCTTCTCATTACTAGCCTTCAGAACAAAAATAATCAGTGGAACACTTCCTACCAGACATCTCCTTCATGAAAGATATTCCAATAAATACGAAGATAGTCTGTGCCCCAGATGCTTCACCGAAACAGAGACCTATATACATATCTTTGAGTGCTACAAAAGTATACCAGCTTACAAAGAAATCAAAACCAAACTTAAGAAAAGCCTATTGAAGCTTTTAAACAAAAGCAGTTCAAAAAAGAAATCAGATGATACAAACAATCAAATACAAAGACTTAGCCTCGAAAGAAGGTCGGGACTGGATAAAGTCACGAGCAGAATGATAAAAATAGATTTTCATCTTTCAGCAAAAAGTCAAGCCAAATTTGCAAACAAAGTCCTAACACTACTCTATATATTGATCTGGATACCCAGGTTGGCAACAGCCAACACCTCGATAGCTTCAGGAATTAAATGGAACAGCCATCTATATACAACAACATGCAACAACAGAACCACCATACAATGGAACCTATTAGAGAAGTTGTCTCTAATAGAATTGATTATAAAAACAATGAACCTCCAAACAGATCCAAGCAGCAATCCACTCAAAACGCAAGCACTTGTATCAGCTCTGGAAGGGCATTAACCATCCAGCACTAAAACTAATCTAAGGTACATTAAGTGTGCCAAGGATAGTGATAGTTAGCATTGTAGATAGGTTAATATTAATTTATGTAATACTATATATAAAGATGTTTGATGTAACTCAAGTATAATCTTATGTATCAATAAAGTTTTGCATCTAATGCCCTTTTACGATTAAAAAAAAAAAAAAAATTGTTTATTTATAGGTATTAAAAATTTATCATGAAAAATATATATATCAAAAAAAAAAAAAGTATGACAATAAATTATAATTTAGAAGATAAAGATATAATATTACATATTTTCAACTAATCAAATTATATTACAAATGAACTTGAAATATTTTATAAATTTGAACAAACTTCGGCATTTACTAAACTATTAAATTGGTAGAAGGTAAATAATTTTATTTATTATATATTTTTAATATTAAATATTAACAATTTTTTATTATAGCATCACTCTGATAAATTTCCATATTTAAGTAAAATGGCAAAAGATTATTTAGCAATTCTAGCAATAAGTACATCTACAGAAAGAATCTTTTCAAGTGAAAGTGATTTAGTTACTCAAAATAGAGCTTGCCTTGCTACTGATACAATTCATATAGTAATGTGTTTAAAGTATTGATATTATTCAAATTTATGTAATTAGTATAATATATAAGTATTATACTTTGTAATTTTTGAAATAAATAAATAATTTTTTATCGATTTGTTTTTATAATTTTTTATTATTTAAATATTAATAAAAAATAAATTAATTTTCTTTTTGGCTTTTATTCTAAAAAAAAATATAATAAAATTAAATTAAATAATTGCTAAATTATAATTTAATTTTATATATACAGTATATATTTTTTAAATATCAAAATAGCTATTAGTAACTTTATTATTTATGAGATTGCTATAGGCAATATTACAAATCTAAAAACTAATATACATCTCTTTTTGCTAAGAAAAATCCAATGTAAGACACAACAAAAGTAGTTCTGACCATTCAAGTATTATTCCTATAAACCTACTTAAGCACTAGTAAAAGAAATATTAAAACCTAAACTTAATACTCAGACAGGTATCTAATGTAAACTAAGAAGAATTAGAGGTACCCAAACATATGAAGGCACTATAGCCAAGTATACAAGTTGGCCTCCAAGTCATAAATGGGATTTGATATACTTGCTTTCCAAAGTTGGCTTGATATATAGCAGGTGGAGAAGTGGAGGAGGAGAAAGTTGGTTTTTTATGCATAAAGGTGTTGTAACCACTTTTCACAAGTTGGTCTTCAAGTTATGTAAAGAGTTTGAGCTAAATTATTTTATTTATTATTATTATTTTTTTTTAAACTAGCTTAACCTTGTTTAGCAAACTTTATTAAAGTCAATATTTACATATATTCATACATGTTTCTGTATATAAACTATACTATAACATTAATTGATAAGTGTATACTAAACTATATCAAGGTTTCCTAAATATCAGCTGTTGCTATCAACTTTTCCTATTGGATAGAAATTGAAAATAATATGCCAAGGCATTTCTATTGTTAATGTCATTAGTATATAAATAAAAAAAATTGTTTCTTGTCATTTTGTCTATATTTTTAACCTATCTTTCTAGCAATTTTCTTTTCAGATTCTTTTTTCTATTTGTTATTATTTCCTCTTTTTCTCTATCTCTTTTGACTTCTGTTTGATATGTTCTGTGTCTTTGTTTTCTTTTGTCCACTTTGCTAATATTGTTTATCTCTTCACATTTTGTGATTTCTTCATATCTTTTTTTTCATAGTTCGTTAATTACTTTTGTTGTTCTCTTTACAATTCTTCTATATATTTCTTTTGTTTTTTCTTTTACAAACTAGTATATGTATCAGGTTATTTCTTTGGTCAGGATTCCCTTCATTATATAATTTCTTGTGCTCTCTGAGTTTGTAATTAATGACATTTTTAGTTTTGAGTCTTCTTTCTCTTTTCCTTTGTTTTGGTTTCTTTGACATGCTTCTGTTTTTTCTTTTATTATCTTTTTATATTTATCTGTTATTTTGTATTGCCAATGTTTGTGCATTAAGTGCTCTAGGCTTTCTCTTTCCTTATATCCTGGACATTTGTTTGATTTATAAATATCTGGTCTTTTTTCTGCTAGCCTATCCAATATAGAGAGTTTGCTATTTAATAATCTGTACTTGATTCTTTTATATGTATGATCTTCTTGGTTTGTATGCATTTTAGTTATTTTAGATTGGTGTTGCACTTTCCAGGTAAAGTATCAGTCTATTTGTAGCTTATCTTTATACTCAATCCATACTCTGTTTATTTGTTATATTATCCAGTTTGCCATCAATTTGGTGTTTTGCATGTTTTTCAGAAATTCTTTGATATTTGTGTCTAACTGGTATCCTCTCCAATTTAGTGTTCCCCATGCTGCTGCTTTTGGGTTGGCTGTTATAATTGCTTTGTCTCCTTTGTTCACTCCTTCTTTTGCCAAATTATCTGCCTCTTCATTGTTCTCTTTTTTCTGATATACTTTGACTTTAATGAATGTTGTTTGTCTTTGTCTTTCTTTGATGATTTTTTTAATCAGAGTTTTTGTTTTCTTTTTGAATCCCTTGAATGGTTGCCTGGCTGTCTATATATATTTCGACTTCTGCTTGTACTGGGATTGTGATCAACATAGTTAGAATTGTCATCAATTCTGCTCTCATTAATGATAAAAAGTGTTCTGTACATCCTGAGTATATAACTTTTTCTCCTGTTTCTTGATTGGTTATGTGCCATCTCACTCCTATCTTGGTTTGATTAGTTGCTTCCTGAATTATTAAGCCATTTGTATATATTTTTATTCTTCTCCAGCTTTCTGTTTATTTAGTTATTTTGGCTAGTTCTTCTTTTGTGATTTTGTTTTCTATTTCTATTTGTTTTCCACTAATTATGACACTAATTCTGGTTTGTGTTTTGTTTTTTGAATTTTGTATATTGTATATTATTATATCTAATGATGTTTGTATTCTGTCTAGGTGTCTTAAGATCTGACTGAGGAGTTTTGCATTATATATGGTTTTGGTTACTGGAATATTTATTGTCTAGTCTATTTTGATTTCTCTAATATACTCCTTTTTTGTGTTGTCTTTATGGTTACACTCTTGATACTTGTCTATAGGCGAGTCTTCTCCTATTTGTTGTATATGTTGTACTTTTACTTTATTGTCTATTATTTTATATCTGCAATTTATTTTTTCAATGTGTATTTGTTGATTAATCATATATGCCAAGTATCTTTGCTTTTGAATGTTATGGCTTTTTGCTGCTTCTAACTGGAAGATTGGATTGGGTCTTGTTAGATTCGTCAGTATGATTGTGTATCTGTTTTCTAATATATCTGGTTGGCTGCATTTTTCTCTAATTTTAATAAACTATCTTGGCTGTTTGCCAGTCAGTTTACATCCAGTGGCAGCTCTAATTTGTCTTCAGTTAAGCATATATGTTTGTTGAGTATTGATAATCTGTTCGATGAACATCAAATTGTGCTTCCTAATGTTTTTGATGTTTTTTTTGCTTCATGTTTGCCCCATGATGTCTTTAATCATATGCAATTCTGTATTATCATATGTTTGTATCAGACTATAGTCTTGATTTTGTTCTATCATAATGTTTTTCTCTTTAAGCATCTGTAAGATTTGACTTGTTAGACATTTCTTGGATTTGTTGATTGTCATTTCTGGCTGAAGTATGTTTTCTAATATCCATATTTGATTTTATAGGTGCTGCAGCCTTTCTCTGGTTAGTGTTCTGCACAGGTTGTTTTTGTTTAGGTTTGTTATCCAGTTTTTGATATGTAATATTAATTGTTTGTCTTTTATACAGAATAGTTTGTATCTTGTATAACCATATATATTGCTATTGGAGCAGTGCTCAAGATTTTAATTTTGTGTTTGAATGCTTGTCTAATTTGACTGTCCAAGATGTTAATCTCTTGATTAGAGAGAAATGTGTCTTGTAGCATATATTCTATAGTTGGCATCATGACCTGATTCAGAATATATCTGCACTGTTTGTCTGTAATTATAGCTCTTTTCAAGATTTGTGTTGTTGTTTTTATCTTTTGTCTAATTAGTTTATACTAATGCTTTTTGCTACCTATTGTTGTGATCCATATCTTGAGGATTCTTATGGCTTGTTTAGATTTCACTGGTTTGATTATTTGGTTTTGGAATTGAAGGTCTTCTGTGTCTTTACTATTTATTATAAAAAACACTGCTTTTTTTGGATTAACACTGAGATTAGCCAGCTTTGCAAATTGTTCTGTGGTTTTGATAATTTTGTCGATATGCTCTCAGCAACTTGCTAGCCAGATTGTGTTATCCATGTATGTTATTAATAAGATTTTATATTCTTGTTTCCTCCATATACTTGGATTGTTTGTGGGTTTTTGTACTGAAAACCTGTATCCTATGTTTTCTTTTTCTACTCTGCTAATTAGTGGATCATAATAAATATGCCATAGCAAAGATAAGATTGTATCTCTTTGGTCTATACTATACATGTGGCATAAATTATTTTGCTGTTGACTTAATTCCCAAAATCCTCAAAAATAATTGTGTCAAATAATTGCGTCAATTGTGTCAAGGATCTACGAATTTCAGCAACATGTATAGTCTATACCTTGTGCTAGTTTAAAATTGTTTGTAAGACTGTGACATGTGATGACTCTTGTTTCTCTGTTGTTGATTAGATTTCTAGGATCTTGCTAATGGTTATCAGAATTTTGATGCTCTATAGAGCCTTGCTTAGAAGCTTTGAATTTATTAAATCATAGGCTTTGCTAATGTCCTGGCTTAGGATTCAGCATTCCTTGTTTAGCTCTTTGCCTCCTCCAATACATTGTTAAAAATGCTGATTGGTTCTTGTATACCTCCTTCTGGAAGTCCTGTCCAGTTAAATGGTAAGAGGATTTTGTGTTCCATTAGTATATTACCTATTCTGTTATTAATAATTATGATAAATATTTTTTTGATCATTTTTAACAGTACAATTGGTCTTGTACAATTTAGATTATATTGCCAATCTGCTCTTTTGAGAATTGAATAGATGTTAATTTTGTTTCATTGCTTTGGGATTTCTGTCGATTCCAAGATTCTCTTGAAAGTTAATATAATTCTCTTGATTCCTTTACTACCAATATGTTTTAACATGGCATAGTTGAGCTTGGATCTTTTAGGAGCTGACTCTGCTTTTGCTTTGGTAATGGTGACTTTAACTTCATCTGTTAATATTGGTTATGTTATTGGGCTATACTATGTTATGTCAATGTTCAGTTATGATGTGTATTCTTTCTCCCATTTGCCTCAGATTTCTTTGTTCAGGTCTCTGGTTTCTATTGTAAAGTTTGAAAAGTGTGAAGTTATCTTCCTTTTTATTTCTTATAGATCTGTAATAATATTCATATCTGGTGTTTTGGTTATTAGTTTGTTTATTGTGATACATATTCTTTGCTGATCCAGGATTGCACTGATTATTTTTTTTGGATCATATTCCATTTAGGACATTCTTTTCTCTATTCGTTGTTTTGATAATAACTGTGTTTTTTTTTTGGTTTTCTTTTTGTAATAAATTTCTCATTGTCTTGTATATTTCTTGTATATTATGAAGCCATTCTTTTGTAATTGTATTTCCAGCTGGCCTATCTATTTACATGTCATTGTTGTTTCAGTGTTTTTGTTCTATTTCATCTATCAGTTTTGAAATTGCTTGCTTGGCTGTGTCTGGATTACCTTTATTTTTGAGAAGCCAGTTTTCCCATATGCTGATCTTTCTAAGTGAAAATATATATTATGTCTTTTCAGGTAGAGATAGTTTTTTCCCTTGGTGATGTTTTTGGTGTTTCTGTCTCTTAATGTATTGATGCATTGCTTTGCTGATAACATGCCATGTGATATTTTATAGTTTGTTGCTATCCATCTTTGCCATCTCTTGTTTTAAGTTTTGCTCTATAATTTGCTTCTCTATTTGTTGTTGAAACTTCTTCTATTGTTTTGAATTGATGTTTTTGGAGTCGAAGATGATTGTTTTTAGTGGTTTTTGCTATTTCTCCTGTTGTTGAACTATTTTAGTGACATTAATCTCACATGTGCAAATGTTATGATCACTGTGTATAAGCATATTTGATATGGTGATGTCTGTATATGCCAAGTTTTATTTCTGTTCAGGAGACATCCATATATTGTCTATTCAAGTATGTGTGTCTTGTGAGTTAAATCAAATAAATCTATATCTTGTTGGCTATACTTTTTTGAATGTATTTACATCAGAAATTTTTTAACAAAGATCTCCAAAGATTTTCAGGTATAGACCTTCGGAGGACCTCCGTCATCATTAAAAGACTCCGGAGCAAAGGTTATTATATTAAACTCTGGAAATCATTGATTTATTTTAATAATAATAAAATATATTTATATTCACGTATTATAATCTATTAAAATTCAATTTTCAATATTTATTAGCTTTTAAAATTATTTATTATTACATTATGCTTGTTTATATTTATTTATTTGGTTAAATCTTCACTCATTAACAAAGTCCTTCTTTCTAATTCTCTATTTTCCAGTAATTGTCCCAGATCATTCTCAGTATTTTCACATTTCTCCAGATTATCACTTATAGTAATAATTTGTCACTCAGTCATTTCTTTATCTTTGCTACTTGAAGTTTCTTCTTTGAATCCAAGTTCTTTTTTAATTCTCTCCTAAAATATTATTAGCAATAATTTATAAAACTTCAAAGATTTTTAAAAAC
>CAJVPV010003700.1:0-10947 GCA_910591835.1 Acaulospora morrowiae | reverse complement strand
ATCTAAGGTATATCATAAAATATAAGAACAATACATACTATATAGCCTTAGTCAACAAACTAATGCGAAGTTCGAAGCTGGAATGTAATTCTTATTTCAAAACCGACTTTCCTGAGTACACGTATTTGCTAAGCCACTGACCGTTGTGAGGCATGTGACTGGGTATTATAAATTATAACGACCAATGGTGCCCCCAAAGGATTGCTGTCATGGTATCGAAAATCCTTCATTGGCCGTTAAAATAATTTTGACGGTAGAAATCATTTAATCACGGTATCGATATGTTGTTTTTTTTTTGCTCGGGGATGTCTTGAGGCCAACAATTTTCTTTTGATGATCATCTTATCATTCATTATACGGCGTATAAAAAAATCATTTCTTAACAACATCACTTCATATATCACATGTTAACATAAAAAATCACACTGTATAATAAGAGATTTTTTATATTATTAAGTAAAAAGTTTTGTTTTTCACATTCGAATTAGTTATTAATTTACGGGAAAAAACGCATATGATCAATATTTTAAACACATAATCTCATAATTCATGATATTTAATAAATAAATAATAGATGTAAAGATTATAGAAAAATTCATTTTTGTTCAAAATCATATACTGTATATATACTGTTGTAATATTATTTTCTTGTTATAAAAATTTTTTTAAAACAAAAAAATCAATTAATTATAAGAATTATAAAACGTATATACGGTATATGAAATGATTACTTAAATTGAAAATTTAATAATAATAATTTAATTTGTTTTTTTTCTAAAAAAAAAAAATCTAATAAAAAAAATTACATCTTATATAGCTTAAAAATTAATTAAATTGAAAATAAAAATTAATTGAATTGTAAATAAAAAAATAAAATAATAAAATAATTGATAACAATTTTTTGATAAAAAATATAAATGTATATTTATAAAATAATAATAGATTTTGCATAAAATAAATTTATTGTTAAAAATATAATAAAGTAATAATTCTAATTACACAATAATGTTAAATAATAACAAAGTTTTTAATATTACCAGCATATAGAAAAAATAAATTAATATAAAATTTTGGTTTTAAGTTATAAAATAAAACTATTCTTATTTTTATATTGTCATAAATAATGAAAGAAAAAAGATGGGTTTTTTATAACCTTTCCTCAAAAAAGTAATTCACAACTTCGCATTTTTCCATTTCGGTGTCTTTTTTTCATGAAAGGCGTATAGGCCCTTTTTAATATTTTCACCTTCTAACCATGCTCTTACTTCCTTAGAATCTAAATGCCTTTGGTCGGCCTCTGTTAATGATGTAGAATTGAGAGATAGTAAGATGGCTAACTTGGAAGCTTGCACTGCATCTGGCGAGTTGCGAGCGATCCTTGTGGCGTATTTCAAAGCAGTTGGAATTACTAACTATAGGGATATAGAATTTGTGAGTCAAAATTCGGAATTTGTACAACACCAAAAATTCGAGGTAACGTATTGTACGAACTAAAGCATATTATTTCAAGGTAATAACGGCAAGCCTAACTTACTTTTGAACTCGAGACAATTTCATTTACAATTCCCAATTCTTTGCATTCTTTTGCTGAAATATTTCGACCCGTCATAATGATTTCGCAAGCTCTTTGATATCCTTTGTTTGACAACGAGGTTTGTCAGAATGCGGAAACGCGGAAACGTGGAAACGCAGAAAGATTATTAACACTTACCAATAAATCTTACCAATCTTGTTAATCCACCGCCCATTGCGACCAAGCCGCGTTTTACTTCCTTAAAAGTTTTTCCATTAGTGTTTACTACACTAATTATGCGTATAATGCCATATTTAAATTTACCGGTAGTCCAAAAATCGAATTTTCATGCGCGACAACAATATCACACGCTAAAACCATTTCCATGCCACCGCCTATAAATTAAATTTTTTATCAATATCGAATCTATTCCTAGAAAATACAAGGTAAACTGAACTCACCCATAGCAAAACCGTTGACTGCAGCAATAATAGGTTTTAAATTATCTGTCCGGCGGCCCAAACCACCAAAACCTTTTGGCGGAAATTGAGAGACTTGAGGTAGGTTCTCCGCATCTAGACTTTTAATATCTAGTCCCGCACAAAACGCCTTTTCACCTGCCCCTGTGATCTTATTTCATTTAAAATATTATTCATTTAAACGCACAAATTGCCCAGCAACATCAGAAGGCGTATGCATAAATTCAATTTACAATGGCTGCTCGTAGCTCTGGTTCGGAATTATACCAGTTGAAAACTTCTTCGAGCTCATGTTGTGCGGAAAAATCGAGCACATTAAGAGTATCAGGGCGATTAATGGTTATAAGAATAATGTGAGGCGCCGGAAATGAGAGTAGGAAGGTTTTAGTTGAAGGCGGTGAATTTTTGAAACTTGATAAACTCATTTCAGAAAAAAAGTTGTACGATCGATCGGTCTTAAATCACAATATATATAATGTTTCAGTAAGATAACAATCACAAGTACACGTCATAAGAGATCCATTTTCGCGTTTTCGAATCTCTCACAAAATATGACTTTGGCACGTACTCAATGTATGGCCAGGCTAGTATTCATTCTTTCTGTAGTCTTCGTGTTCGTCTACTTTCTCCTTCCACCATCACCCGAAGAACGTTTACGCATCGAACAAGCCCTACGAGAGAAAAAAATCAAAAAATTCTTACATAACGAAAGATTTGCGCAGCATGATATGATGGTCTCGGATAGACGTCAAAGGGAGGAACAAGAGGCTATCAACATTACGAAGAAGATAATTAAAGAACGACTGAGATTTCATTTTCACGATAGTATTCCGGGATCAAGTATCAGATACGATGTGATGAGGTTGAACAGGTTCAGGCGACAATTGGAGTGTATGACCAGTCGAGGAAGCTGGGTGTTAGATCACACCCCTAGGTCGATTATCCAACATAAGCAAGATCCGTTGTATGGAAAATGTGATCGGCCATTTAGTATATCCAATAATTCTACAATGGAAGAAAAATGGAATTATGCCAGGGAATCGATTAAATATGTCTGGAAAACCCCGGCAGAATGCCCGATGCCAAAATTCAATGTTAAACAAGCCTGCTCGATTTTTTCTGGAAAATGGTTTTTATTGGTTGGTGATACTTTGCATTTCCAGTTACATGAACTTCTACTGGACTATTTTAGCGATGAGTCGGTACAATGTTATGGTGAAATTTCATGTAGGGAACATGTACTTTGTAAAGTTGATCCCAATGATCCAGCTCACAATGCCAAGGTATCAAAGATGAGGTTTACCAGAAATGATATAATATCTCTGACAATGAATGCTAAATATGCTGGTGGGAATGTCGAATTACCATGGACGGCTCACGCACATCATTTTAATGTATTGATCATGAACAGGGGACATCATTGGCAAGATGATGTGACCTTTCGCCGTGGTCTAATTAATGTCATGAATTATCTGAGAAAAAAATTTTCCAATACTCTGATAATCTATAAGGCAACAACTTTGGGTCATTTGAATTGTCAAACAGCCGAGAGGCCCTTGTCCTCACGTCCTAATGCAACCGAAATGGAATCTTTGCCATATCATTGGAGCGAAATTCATCGGCAGAATTTGATCGCAAGAGAAATTGTTGAGACCGCTGGTGGTGTATTTTTGGATCTAGAATCGGTCATGATGACAAGAGTGGATGATCACATTGGAGGTCGAGACTGTTTAAGGTGGTGTATTCCTGGTCCCACGGATGTTTGGCTGGATTTTTTATTTCACATAATGAAAGAATTAAGATGAAGATTCAAAAACAGTAAAAGATAGAATATACCATTGCATCCTGGAGATAAACAAATTTTTTTAATTTAAAAAAAAAAAGATCCAGAATAATTGTGTATATATGTTACATAGTTATGAAGGAAATGAAATGAAAGCGTCAATAGACTTAATTTTTATTTCACTTGTCAGCTATCGCATTCGAGATTTTTGGTTTTTTTTCGCGTCGAGCATACTCTAGATTTTCATCTCATTAAAAATAATTACGCTCATCATCAAAGTTCAATAAATACTAAATTTACCGCATTTCAAAATCTTTTTTGGAAGCATCCATTTTTGAATATGCATAAAGTGAAATGTTATGTACGATGCACCTATGCTACTCGGCTTCGCTAATAACATATTATCTCGCCGGGTGGTTTTTTTTTTATATAAAGGTGAGGTGTTAAAACATAAGCCTTGACCACTAACATCTCAATCACGATCAATTTCATCATTACATTTTTCAATCACCAATTTAATCTTCTGTGTCAACTCTTCTTCGGGATTGTCGCGTGGAACCATAAATGTATTGAAGCAAGTTCGTCCTTGTGGATACGAATTTTTCTCTCTCGTGGAGATCTTGAATTCCAGTGCTTGAAATCCTCCAATTGGCAGTTTCGGACTACCGGTGACGAATCTCAAGAATCGTTTTTTATCTTCGCTATCAAATTTTGACATGATCTGAATAACTTTATCAACTTCGTTGGCACTCGAAGCATCCAAGAGCTTGACATGTTTGCGCACGGTCTCGATGCTCCAATCCTCATCCACCTGAAACAGAATCAATTGAGCAAACTCTATCGATGAGTATTCACGCAAAGATTCGAAGGAAAACACTCGATTAAATCCATCCTTGAAAGCTTCAATTTGTCTATGAACACCACGATCAAAAATCCAATCCTTACAAGCTAAAATGTACTCATTTATGTTTTGACCCGTCACAAATTGAATATCACTTCCATGTTCAATCTCAGATTTGGTTGGGCGACCGACAGGAATATCATACGGTATGCATGAATTACCAACAAGTTCCGGATTCGCGTACAGATTTTGCAGGGTCTTTCCAAAGGACGGGTAAACCGATTGAATCGCTTCAACCATTGCTGATAAATCGTGGTTATCGGTATTAAGGCTCTTATACACATAGTTTGGGTGCAATAAAAGGTCCACAAAGATTTTGTTGAAGGGCAAATCTACCACTCGACCGTCTACGATAGCCTTCGCCACAAACTGACCCAAAAGTCGGAAGTTGAGTAAAATTTCCTTTCCCTCTTCATTCTCCGCCATCTTTTCATCCATCAGTGCTGGATACAGTCCGTTAATATTCTTTATCCATATGTCTTCCGATCCTGCCTCTGAATCATGTAACCACATTTTTCTGGAAACCTGAGAGAACTCGAGAGACATGACCGCATAAAATTCACGTGCCACACCTTCGCCGACGCCACGTTCCCCGGTGAAGGTGACCTTGAGAATTGACTCGGTGGTTGCGAATTGCGGAAAGTTCTTGCAAAACCATCTAAACAAATCCGGTTTTGACAAACCCGATACCCGTTTTTGCTCGGGTACCACGGGACTAATCAATCGCTTTTCTTCATCGCTCAAGTCAAATTTCTTGAAGTCGCGTAATCCAAATGTCTTTGCCAAGAAGAATTCATGTCTCCTCTTGGCGCTCATCAAAAACCGATAGCGCGTGCAAATTTTGAGATGAAAATCGGGAAAAGTCTTTGTCAAAACTGATAACGGATCTCTAAGGAGGGGTACAATCAGCTTGTCAACGGCCTGACAAAGGAACAACCTTGGATCATACTTGCTAGCAGAAACTGTTTCCTCGTACAGTAAATGCAATCGATCCATGAATTTTAGGATATCCTTGGCTGCATCCGCAATCTCCAACTCATCAGAAGTGTTTTGAGCCTGGGATGGAAGAGTTGTGGATTTCACCTTTTTGAATTGTACTTCGTACTCACTACTCAAGAACTCACCGTTCCAGAACTCCGGAGTTAATCTTTCCTGTTGTTTTCTAAGTAAGTGTCTGTATATCGCAGAATAAATTGTAAATTCTGAATTCAAACATTCGCCATCCATATAAAATTCCATATGCCAATCAGGTTGCGCTGATGATGATGCGTGGGTGGTGTTCTCTAATTCTTCTTCGCTCTCAGACTCATCGTCATCCTCGGAATCATCATCAGACCCATTATCATCATTGTGCGTCGGAGTTATAAGACCAGGTTGTGCGTCGTCATCGTCTTCAAATTCATCTTCATCCTCGAATTCATCTTCGACCTCAAATTCGTCCTCGATTTCGGATCTTTGATGATGAGATGATAAAGAGGATGCATCCGATTCTTCATTTTCACCATCGGATTCATTTTCTTGATCTACCTGCTCAACTGCCCCGATATTATCTATGTTAGTGGGACCCGTGGAACTAATCTGGGGGTTGACAGAAGACGACTGAAATGACACTATTGATTCACCTTCTTCTGATGCGGATTCATTTCCTTCGCTACCATATTCATTCGCACCGTTATTATTGCGACTCTCTTGGTTTTGTGAAACGGATGTGGATTGAGCGAGACGACGTTGAATCAACGAAATCGATGAATTTTCCGATCCATCTTCGACATCAGACTCACGCTCTTCGTCAACTATATGTTCACCGGTAGGGGGGGGGTAAATTCGTTGCATTAGAAGTCACATTTTCACCGGTGTCCTCCCTATTCTCACTTTGCATCGATGTGAGAACTGTTGAGAGACGAATACGCTGAGGAGGTCCACCGATCTCAGTGCGATGTGGCATATCAGCAAACAAATCTGGTTCATCGATGAACAAATCAGAGGAACTAATAAATATCTGTCTCCTTGCCAGCGACGAAATATGACTTTCGAAAGAAGTGGAAATATCACGACGACGATCCGTACCAGGATTGCGAGATTCGGTGCGATTAATTAATCGCTCTAGTCTCGTCACGAACTCATTAAAACATGTGTAAGGTTTGACCTTTTCTACAAACTTTTCATTGGAATCCATTGAAACAAATTTAATTCTCAATTTATGTTCGATTATTGGTTTTAAATGATCTTTTGTTGGTCGTGGTGCTTCCGGATATATCACATGATTCTCGAGTTCTTCCACAACGGATTCTATCAATTTTCCGAACGGTGATCTTTTTGGATCATCATCACTGATCACTAAGGGCTTAATGAAGACATTTACAAAGATAGCTCGTTTGGAATCATCGGTGAGGGATGCGGACAACTTGTTGAGCAAGTCATAATTGACCAATCGATGATAGGTCACTTCCTTAGAATTACTTTTTAATAGGTTTTCTAATTCTCGGATTTGACTGTTATAATCATTTTCAAGATTCTCAGAAATACATTTTAATATTTCTAGTAATGTCGATTGTTCCGTAGAAGCTTTCTTATTTTTTGCAAACAGAATTTTACGACTGGATTTATCATGCAAATGTTTTTGTTTCATTGAACCTTGATCTGGTAAAGGGAACAAGGTATTACCGGTTTCAGTTGAAAAGGTGGCAGGATCGATAACCTGAGCCGATGGCCTCTGGTGATGATTTTGATGTCTTTGAATTGTGGGCTCACTGGATAAACCATGAGAAAGAGCTTGAGTCGCCTGTCTGAAGTTGATCTCGCTTATATGCCGTGAAGCGGTGACTTGCAGCGGTGGTCTTATTATAGGATTTTGAACTCTAGGTATGCTTGGTATGTTTGGTAGAGGTGGTCTTGGATTGTTGATTTCCCCCGACTGTTGTCGTTGGACTATATTAGTATGGCGCCGGGATGGATCAATCTGACTTGGTTGCCTTATAGAAATGTTTTGTCGCGTTTGCCTAGCCGAGTTGCTCGGTCTGGGATGATTAGTTGAGGACATTTGCGCTGAACGAAGAACTAGAGAAATCGGAGGTAGAATAGAAAGTTAAAAAAGAAAAAAACGGAAATTATATAATTGTAGGAAGAGCCGACTACTATCCGACTAGTAGACCTCTCCTTGAAATAAGGTGTACGGATATAAATATGCTACGATGAAAGCGTGTTTTTAGTTAGAGTCTAAAAATTTTTTTCTTAAAGGTTCTACGTATGTACTATTTATGAATGGAAAAATTGTGACGTAGACGTTAGATTGTCGTGTAACTGTATTCCGATTACGTACGCACGCTGCGCATCTTCTGAAGTTCTGTGTAACAACTAATATTGTACGACTCGCTTTTTTTTTTTTTTTTTAAGTACGTGCGCATGTACTGCAATTATTCACATGCCCAGTTCGAACAATAGATGTCATTTAAGAGTTTCTAGGATTCGCGTGCAAGATCAAATCTTGTTTATTGAATTACGCGCAAACAAATATTATACAAACTACAACACTATGTTAATTTAATTTAAATTATGAATCTCGTACCTTTTACCGTATATTTTTTAAAGTTGTTCAAACACTATTTTGTACAATGCACGTAAATGGACTTCAGATTTACATTCTAAAATCCCAATTTATTCATTATCAATGTGCTTTAATGCTAATCTATAAATTTCCATTGAAAATAATTTGTATTAAAACTAAAAAAAATAAAATAAATTATATAGTATATACAGTATATATACAATAATTACTTGGTAACATGTCTAACCAGGCTTCCGGTAAAGTCCGGGATGCCGGAAATCCAATTTTATTAAATAAAATAAAATGCATTGTGCATACTGTATATAATTTATAATAAAGAAACATCATTTATTTATTTATTTTATAATATACTTGATAATTATTAAATTTAAATTGATAAAACGTATAATATAAAAACAAAAATAATTATACAAATAATATTGAAAACTTTTTTCAAGAAACTTGATATTTATTATAATTTGAATTTTTAATATAATTTAAAAATAACAATAACTATTTTTTATTTTATTTTATTATATAATTAGATAATTAATTAATTAAAATATTATTTATTTAATTTATTTTTATTTCTATATCTATTGGTTTTTAAATTTATTATTATTATCTTATTATTATTATTATTATTTTATTAGTTTTTTAAATATTTATTAGTTTTAAAATTTTTATTTTATATTTATATTTTTAATATGCAATATTTTATTTTAAAATGTTTGTTTTATATTTATATTTTTGATATATTTTATTTTCAAATTTTTAATACATATATTTTTTATTTTTTTAAAATTTATATTTATTAAATATTTAAAGTAAAAATATTTATAATTATTGATAAAAATTATTTTAGTTTTTTTAATATTATTAAGAAATCAAAGATTTATTCTTAAAATATTTATAATTATTATTTTATTTTAAATAAAAATATATAAAAAAAACTTTCACCTGTTCATTACTGATTTCTTGAAAATTTTCTTATATGGTAATTTTCTTGAAAGAAGCACTTTCCTCTCTTTCTTCAATATGCTAACTATGCCATAAACTCAAAAACATAAGAACTTTAAAAACCACTATTGCATCAGGATAGGACCTCTGATCAAAGGCCAAACAAGTTTGGGAGTCTTGTTTATTCTTTGATTGTATGAAAAAAGATCCGTAACAGTCCTCTTTCTTAACTTTGTCTTTATACACCTTCTCCTTTATTACTTTTATAATAATTATTCTCCTCACCATCCTCAAAATCGCCAATTTTTTCTTAAAAGTACATTCAAGTAAAGTTTTGGGTTCTCTTATTTGTCTTAACCAAACTTTTTCAAACAACAATATGGTATACTTTATTATGTCACCTCAATGACTTCAAAAATTTTCTCAAAATTAAAAACCAAAACCAGCTCAATCCCTTCAAATGATCCATACAATCTTAACAATCAATCCAATTCTGACACTCCAACTTAATAAGAACCAAATCAATATTAACTTGTTAGGAATGACAACAATAACAACATCATACAAAAATGTAACAAAAACTTATTAAATCAAGATCAAATTCCTGAAAATCTTCTATATTACTAAAAAAAATATTCCCACTCATCCTAACTTAGCTGTTTATGGATAGGCATAAGTCATTTATAGATCATTTTTGATATGGCACCACTTACTTACTGTAATATAGTATTAAAAGTTATATATGCAATAGGCTAGCATTAATTTAAATAGATGTTTAATATAATAACAGTACTATTATTTAGTAAATAAAGTCTTGCATTTTATGCTTATTTGCAGTAAAAAAAAAAGTTAAAATATAACATATATAGTTTCAAAAATTAAAATTGAACAAATTTATATATAGATTTATATAAGATTTAAATATTATTAAAAATAATAGTGAATTATAATTCATATATTAAATTTAATATAAATTTAAAAATTGAGAATTAAATAAAATCATTAAAATCTTAAATAATATATATATAATTTTTATTAATTATTATTAAAAATTATATTTTTTATTATATAAATAATTTAATTTAATTGATATTATTTATTTTTATAATACTTAATTATATTAACTTCTATTTAAAAAATATAATTATATAACAAATAAAAAATTTTTTAAAGAAATAAAAATCTTATTGTTAATAATAAAAAAACTCTTTTTGTTGTGCCCTGCTTGATCAAAATGATCCTTAGATTTGGCAGCCTATGCCAACTGGTCCGAATCTGAAGTATCTACTAGGAGTTTAAGAATCGATTTCATAAGTGGCAGTGAATCCACATTTATGGAAAAAGATCTTTAAGGAGTCACATCTTACTTGGCCAAAATGATCTCTAGATTTGATAGTGTCCAACTAGTGGTCAAAACTGAAGCATTCACTAGGGAGTATATGCTTATATCAAAGGTTCTCCTCTGCTCATGTGATGGATTGAGAGAGGTGTGATGTGAAAGGTAATCTATATAAAGATAATTAACAGTATAAGCCTTAGGGTTCCGATTGGTACCATTCAGTATGGTATTTCATAAAACCGATACCGAAAATATTTTTTGGTATCGGTACCAGTAATTATCGAAAATTTTCAGTATGAAACTTTGCAATACTAATACCGAACCGAAAGTACCGAAATTATCAAATTAAACAAGTTTATATTTTTAACATAGCATATATTTATCATGTACAAAAATAATATAACTCAAACATATATATAAAGTTTCCA
>CAJVPV010003699.1:0-10948 GCA_910591835.1 Acaulospora morrowiae | reverse complement strand
CACCGAACATGATTTTATCGAGGTAAGGTTCATTTTATTTTTTTCAAAAATCTTCAAAAACTTATATTTTATTTAAATAGCGCGCGGTTAAGAGTATCGCGAAATAAGTATTTTTTGAAAAAATATACCTGGACCCTGAAGACTTTCGCCAAACAATCAAGGAATTTTTTCAGCAAGAACATTCGGAGTTTTTGAAGGCCTCATACGAAAACGCTGGAAACATATTCATTAAGTGGTAATTTTTATAAATATTAATAACTTTGGGTTCAGTAGTTATTAAATACCTTATTGATCAAATATGTTAGTGATTATAGTGATACTTGGGATACTTTCCTAAATGCATTATTATTTGTATACAGGACTGTTTAAAATAGTACAACCAAATATACACTATTCAAATTAATGTATGGACAGGAGGCAATGACACCAATGGATTTACAACACCAAACATCAATAAAGGAGAAGGGAACTATGGAGAAACAATTGTAACAACATATTGATTTTACTAATAATCTACAAAATCTGCATACAAATACATAACAAAATATTGAAAAAGCACAGGAAAAGCAAAAGCAATATTACGATCAAGGTATTAAAATGAAAAAATTTAATATTGGAGATATGATTTTATTATATGAATCAGCAAAAGCAAAAATACATGGAAATAAATTTAGGGAAAAATGGACTGGACCATATTATGTATATGAGATGAACTCAACAGGAGCATATAAATTAAAGACTATGGATGGAAAAGTTTTAAAAAGGAATGTAAATACCAACTGACTCAAGCAATATTTTAAGAGACCAATTTGGGAACCACAAATTAGAATATAGTTAATTATTAGTTATTATTATTTGGATAGCATATATATATATGACATTACCTTTTTTGAGGACATAACAGTAGAGATGGATGGTCATGACAATTGTGCGCAAGTGTGGGGTACATAATACTTGGTTATTTTGGGAGGATATCTATTGGAAAAAGAGATTTGAAATTATATAGCAACAAGGGCCTACTGAGCAACACCTTATTGTCATCTTATTACTGATCCAAAAAGTAACACAATGAAAGAAAAATGTGAACAACAATATGGACAAAGTGATTTATTTAAAAAAATGTTTCTAAAGGTTCATGAACTACATGAGAATTTGGGAAGCAAGCAAAATATTGTGTATTGCTAGGATTAAGACCAGGATCTTTATGTGGATAACTTTCTACCTAGGAAGGATTGGAAGTCCAAACAAAAGGATGGAAAGTAATATCAACCTGTCAAGGAAAAGAACGACAACTAGGAATGGAATGCTGATGCCAAAATAATGTCGACTGAAGCTCACCAATATGCTTACGAAGTGCCAAAACTTCTGAACGCAAGACATTTTCTTGACGAAGTCTTACTACTATCTAACTAGCATTTATCTCAAGAAGTGAAGTAATATGAGACTAATAGCAACCTAGAGATTCCTGACCATGAACTTGGAGGTGTCACAGTTGATTTCTTTGCTCTTGATATTGTGATTGCAATTGAGATAATTGATTTCACAACTCAACCAATTCCTCTTGATACTTTGGACATTCACACCTAACAATGGCATGACTATGGTTCCGAAAATTGAAATCGAATAAAATTGAACAGAATCACATGAGGTTTGGAACACTATTAAAAATGATGGTGAAGTATACCCCATCTATTAAATTTAATATAAACTTGAGAATCGAATATAGAATCGAAGAGAATCATTAGGATTCTTAGGCATGACCAAGGAATTTAATTTTTTCTTGAAAGGTTATGATGCAACTAACAATAGCATTAGGATGTTTAATGGCATGAGCAAGTCTGTTGTTAACACGAGGCATAATAATGATTTGAAAAATGGAGATAAAAATATAACAAGGAAAAGTTTAAGTCCTTAAATATGGAAGTAACCAACAATGTCAATCGGCGTAACCTCAAAACCTATATAACTACCCCATATCTTGAGAAAATTCCTATCATAGAAAATGCCAAAACTTACATGCCAACAATCTGCCTTGGGAAAAATGAACTTACTCAAAATAGATATGCTTTTCATTTTGGATGAAACTCTTGAGAGATTTACTATGCCATATAATCCAGTTGTACCAATCAATGAATCTATTAGGATGACGATCTTGAAAATTACCTGATATATGCAACAATCTCATCGAATTGCTGTATTAGCCTATCTGTATTACTTAGGAGAATTATTGAAAGTCACAAAGGATTCACAACAAATTTGGAGAAAATATATTCAAAAATATCCACTGTCTAATCATGGGAGGTATTACCGATCTGATACATGAACCTATAAAATTTTTCAAGAGAATATGGAACAAATTTATCGAACAAAGTATCTATCTATGCACTACATCACCGAGATAACTAATGGAGATTATCAAAATAATTTTTTGGTTTTTGTAAAGAGTTTAGGCTCAGGGACTTTGCCTTTTGAAGGGAGGAAATATGTAATAGAATAGATAACTTAGTCTTATTTTACTTATTTTTTATTGAATTATTTTCTATTTTATTTTTAACAATAGCATTTATTTAGTTATTTATAGCATATATAGTTATTTATAGTTTGTATAATGTAGATCAGACAGTCCAGGAGGCCTAAGCAGCCTACAAGGCTCAAAGAATTCACAAGGCTATCTAATCTATGAAATTAGGACATCACAGCATGTAAATCAGGCAGCCCAGGCAGTCTATATAAGAAAAAAACTATATAAGTAGCTGCTGTGCATGAATTTAGTCTGGCAGTTTTTAGGATAACTCACTTTTGTAATCGCTTGGAATTCTGTTTTTGTATCCTAATAAATATTCTTATTTTATTAAATACATTTTGATTACAAAGATTCTTGAGGAATCTTTGCCATTTCTTGTAATATTTGTGAGAGATTATCTTTAGAACAATGGATAGTTCTATATAATCTCTAATTCCTTTTAAAAACTATCATTCGGACACTTGACCAAAAGGATTTTGGTCACAATATTCTATATTTATAGTTAAAAATAGTAAAACTAGAAAATATTAAATAGACACTTAAAGAAGTATATCTAGACAAAGTTAATTTTACTGCATATGTTTAATTTAGTGCTTTCTTAATATCAACAAGGATAGATATTTCTACTGATTTCCTAATTTTATTTTTTAATTCACTAATAAGTTGTTGTAACTTATCCTTTGCAGAATAATTAACATATAAATCCACTTAGTAGTACAATTTATTTACAGTTTCTTCAGATTTTTTAATTTGATTTTTCAATTAATTTATCTACTTTAACTTTTAATAAGAAATATATTATTTGCAATGGAAACAATATGTAAATGATTGTTTCTATTATAGATTATTGTTCCAGAAAGTGATATAATATCCTACTTTCCTTTTAGGTAGACTGGAAGAAGATTAAATTATTATTTCTTTACTATATTATTGGCTATGCAAGCATTATAAAAACCGTGTAACCAAACTAATGGATTTTGTTTTTCTTTTTTAAATATTGGCAATAGTATTAAGTAAGTTTCTTTTATTCCAGTTTAGAGTCTTACTTGTCACATGATTTGATTTGGGTTTTATAATACTATAGTTAAATCTTTTTTTGGATTTTGTTCAAATAGATTATTTTCAAATTGGTTTTCTTGTTTATTCTTCTTACTTTAATCATTTTTATTGTTTTGATAGTTCTCTTCTTGTTAGTTTTGATAATTTCTTCTATCCTGTGATTGATATGATTGTTTCTTTCTTTGTAGTATTAATAATAGTTAAATATTATTATAATTATTATTATAATCCATAACTTGGACAAATATTGTATTTAGGTTTTAATTAGATATAGTAAAATGTTTTTCAGATGTAATAGAATTGTTTTTACTTGATTCAGGTAAGAGGCTAATATTAAAATAAGATTGGATAGTAGAAAAATATTTTGGTAATAAAAGTGTTTGTGATATTATTCAATTCAGATATACAATATATTACCTATATAATCTTTTCAATTGATAGATTCTTCAGAATAACTGTTCTGTTACAATTTTCAAATTAATTGCTTCTTTAAAACAACTAATTTTGTTATTATTATTAAAAATATAATTAGAATTATTTTGGTTAAATGTCCAAATAAAGGAATTGAAAATTATATAGAGTTATCGATTGTTTTAAAGATAATATCTTACAAATATTTCAAGAAATAGCAAAGATTTCTTAAGAATTCTTGTAATCAAAATGTATTTAATAAAATAAGAATATTTATTAAGATACAAAAATAAAATTTCAAGTAATTACAAAAGTAAATTATCTTAAAACCAATTAACCAATTTTATAGACAGCAGTTACTTATATAGTATTGTTTTCCATAGGCTGCCTAGACTGCTTGGATTGCTTGAACTGTTTAATTTATATATCATGATATTATAATTTCATAGATTAGATAGCTTTATAAATTCTTTGAATTTTATAAGCTGCTTAGGCCTTTCAGATTATCTAATATTTGCTATATAAACTATAAATAATTATATATACTATAAATAAATGAATAAATACTATTGCTAAAAATAGAATCAAAAATAATTTAATAAATAATAAGTAGAATAAAACTAAATTATTTATTTTATTATAATACAATTTCAATGGCCAATTCAATTCTAACATTTCAACCAAATAAGAAACAAACTGGTATTAATTTGTTAGGAATGATAATAACAATAATATCAAATAAAGATATATTAAATATTTATTAAATCAAGATTAATTTTTTGAAAATCTTTTATATTACTAAAAAAAATATTCTCATATACTTTAACTTAGCTGTTTATAGATAGGTATAAGCCATTCATGGATTACTTTTGGTATAGCACCATTTACTTAATATAATATAACATTAAAAGTTATATCTGTATATGTTAATATTAACTTAAATAAATATTTAATATAAAAACAATACTATCATTTAATAAATAAAGTCTCATATTTTATTAGGTACTAAGTAATATTAATTTACAAATTAGTTGTAGAGACATAACAGATATCCATGTACCAACTGATTTCTAGTTAATTTGTAAAGACACTTGATATCTATCTGAATATATCAATATATCAATAAAGATTATATGCCTTGCATATATTTTATATTTATTCACAATAAAAAAAAAATAAAAAAAAATAAAATTTTTTTTTAAAAAAAAACTTTTGTCAACTATTTATTGTCTACTATTCATGTAACTACCAAAAAAGGAATTTTTACAAAATGAAGTATTGTAAAAAAGAGTTTTTTTTTTTAATATATAAATTTTTTAAATAAATATTTATTAAATTATAATAAAAGATATTAGTTCAAAAACTTTTGTACTATATTCTATATTTGAAAAAAAATTAATTTAATCTATATATTAAAATTTTTTAATTACAAGAAATAAAATTATATTATATAATGTATTTTTAAAATAATCTTCAAATAAAATAATGTCAATCATTTACACTTGAAAAGAAAAATTCAATTCATTATTTAAATTATATTTTGGTTAAACATCAATAAAATGTCTACTTCTATAAAAAAGAATCAGACCTCACAAACGCTCCAAAATCTTTACACACATCGTACCGCTACTTCGGAACGTCCTTGTTTTGTCTGTGGTAAATTCACGTCGGCAGTTCTCACAACTGGCAATGGCTTGGATTGGTTCTATACCTGTGTTAGGTTAGTTTTCTCTAAAATGTTTATTCTAGAAAGTTTAATGTGGATTCTATTTGTCGGATATTAATAAAAGACGTTCTTATCAAATTACAAGTCATTTGAATGACCGTGGTTTCGCTTCACCGGTGCCGCTAATTGAACCAGAACCAGTTAAAATAACGGAGCCAACTTCAAAAGGAGAAAATGAGAAGGAAAATGAAAAAAAAAAAGAAGGGAAAGTAGAACAAAAATTTGAAGATAGCAAGGAGGAAAAATGCGAAGAGAAGGGAGGTAAAGAAGTAAAACCTCCGTCATTATCCACCAAGCCGAAGCAATACACTTTGCATCGAGATTTTTTTTATCTGCGCGAATCCAATTTGAAAAAGAAACGACAAGAAAAAGAAGCACAGGAGATGTTAAAGCAGCTGCCAAGTGTTCCGAAAAGTTCGTTAAAATAATGCCGGTAATTTACATATTAAATATTTGATGAGAGTTTATGTTTGGGTTCATTAATTAAATAATCGTCATCCTAATTAATTAGATAATTTATTATAGGCCCTGTATTCTTCGTATTTGTGTCTTCTTAACTCACTATCTGAACTCTCGCCGGAATGCCCTATGTGTAGAATTGACGTTGTTTTCGATAAAAATATTAAACGACAACGATATAATCGCAATATAAAATCATTACCTTCTTGGAAACATTCATCACAATACAAATCTCCATGACAACCTCTACATTTAATAGTTGCATCTTCATTACAAATGCCTGTAATAGATACAAGAATAATTACAATCAAGACTTTAGTGATAATCTGACATAACACTTACAACACCAAGTATCAGGATCATCTTCAAAATCCTCAAAATCAATCGCCTTCGGTGGTGAACCCAATCGGTTACTAGAAATTCCTGCATCGTCTGTTTCTGAATTGGCTTTTAACAATCTAAACCTTTCCTTTAACTCATTATAATCCGTCGATTTTCCGTTTAAATCATAATTTTCTTCGAGAAGAGCTTCCTCCCGGATCTGACGTATTAGATAAGTTTCCTCGCCTTCATTTTCGAAATTCGATAATGTATTTAGATCATCACCCATAACCTTAGTGACCAAGGAATCCAGGATTTGCTGCTGTTCGTTTGAAAACAAAGAATCATCATTTTCATCCAGTAAGTTTCCTTCGGACAACAAAAAATTTTCTATCTGAATAAAAAAATAAAATAAATAGGAGTATATAATGGTTCAATATAAATAATAAATAAATAAATAAATGGTAATTTGTTACTATACTGTTAGAGATACCTCTTCTTCGTCTAACTCTTTTTCCTTCGGTAATTCATAAGATCTCTTTTGTGCTCCTCCTTTATTTTCAACATTCAGTGATATTACAGGTCGACGATCAAAAACTTTAGAGAATCTCTCAGCTAGATCTTCCCTTTAAAAAAAGTGCATTCGTTATTTTATTGCTCTTCTTTTGGTAATGTTGGTTATGATGAAAGCAGAATGGTAAGCAAAAACTCACAGAGTATCTTGGTCATGATTTTCATCAGGTTTTTTTAATTCTGCAAGACGCCTTTCAAGGTTATAGTAGTCATCTTTTTTGTGAGGAGGCAGAGACATTTTGAAATGTCTCGTCGATTGTCATCACATGAATCCAACACGTGCAAAAAAAAAAGTTTGATTTATTAAACACCAGTTAGGTGTTTTTCCGAACTTTATTGGCAAAAATGGGTAAAATATCATTTTCTCAATTCTTAAGATGGAAGATTTCCGAAAGAAACTTTATGAAGATATTATTATCAAACAAATATCTCGTAATAATGACGTTGAAACTGCACACAAATGCATCGAAACCCTGTCCAGAGTTGTAAATAATATAATCGACAGCCCTAATGACGAGAGAAAAAGAAGGTTAAAAGAAAAATCCAAAACGTTTCAGTCAAACATATGTGGGGCCCAAGGTGGCGTGGAATTTCTTGTGAAAATTGGATTCAGGGCAAAAGTAATAGATTTTGAAAAATTCTACGTCCTAGAACATCCACTCACTGATAATCCCGATTCTCCTGAGATGGAAAAATTGAAAGTTGCTCAAGAAATACTTCAAGATTTCTTGAAAAAAGTTAAGGATCGTGCGGAACTGGCTTCCAAGATGCAGGCCAAAGAAAAAGCAGCGGAGGAATCACGGAGAAAAGCCGTATTGGAAAAAATTGATGAGGACAAAGAAAGGCGTGTAGCTGCCCGCGAAAGACTCCGTGCGAGAAGAAAAAGTCAAGAAGAACAAGAAACGACAATTAACGAAGAATCAAATTCAGTTGATGACACCGCTGACACACCGTCACAACCAGAACAATTTTATAGAGCCTATCATTCTTCCCATTACCGCCAACATAATCAAAAGCAAGACTAACTTTATATTTTGAGGTATTTACACTCTTAAAACTTGCCTTCATCGACAGTACCAGTATAGTATGATGTATTATTCATTTCTAACTTCATTTTCAGTTTAACAATTTCAGCAAAAAAGAAACCAATGATATTTGTCCGTTTTTCATTAATTGTCATCTGACATAATTTTCATGAATTCTTGTTCATTTACTGCAAGAGAAAACGAGTACGCGTAAAAGTTGGTATTGTAACAGTCAAGGAAATTTATATACAGTATGCAATATGAGTTTGTCTTTTTAAAATTCAAAAGGATACTCTCTCCATCTTCATCTAAATCAAATTCGTCAATCATTGCTTGAAGATCCTCTTCGTCTAAATTTTCTCCCAACTCCTCGGCTACTCGTTTTAAATTAAATAATGATATCTTTCCTGTGTTGTCGTCATCAAAAAGTTGGAATGCTCTGTGAATTTCTTCCTCGGGTGATCGGTTTAATATTCGCTCAGACACTAAATCAAAGTCTTGGTTGAATGATCGACAACATTACACAAACCCGTGCTACCGAGGTTTAAAAAAAACCATACTTACTGACTTTATTAAAATCTTCAAACACAATTTTTCCGTTATCATTCTTATCATATTGACGTATGATTCTGAGTACCTCAGTTTTTTTTTCGTCAAATCCTAGAGCGCGCATAGCCACCTTAAATAATAAACACATTACTGGCAAGTCATGTTTGAATCCTCGATAATAATAATAATAATAACCTTGAATTCATGAAAATCTAAAGCCCCATCTTTATCCGTATCGAATAAATCAAAGGCTTCTCTTATTTCATCTTTTTGTTCCTCACTAAGACGATGTAATGGTGATAATGGTGGTGCCGTTATTGTTAACGTCGATGTTGCTGGTAGGTTGACAATGTCTTTCGCGGCATTGATCGTAGATTGACTGCCAGTGACTTTTTTTTTTTTTGCATCTGTACTTGGACTCGTGATGTTATCGGTAGAGTTTCTTACCATTATTAGAACTTTAAACTAAAATAAAAGCATACGATATCGTTGTAAGCCTTCGTTTATTATGGTACAATTATCCTTAAACTTTGTGCGTATATACACGTATAACGAAAATTATTAACCCAGATTTTCCTATAGTACTCGTCATATGCAGTTTTTTTGTAATACAGACTGATATACTTCTTATTAATATTATATATTTTCTTTGAATGTTGATTTAACCTTGCTTTAATGATAAGTCAATATGTATTTATGTTTTACAATTTTTATAAAAATGTTTTATTTATTTTATTTTAAAATAAATGATTTATATCCAATTGCAGATACAGTATAATATCAAAAGTTTTGTTTTTTAAAAAAATATATATTGTTTAAAAAAATTTTTTTTGACTTATAAACAATAAGTAATATTTTTATATTATCAAATATTTATTTCTAGTTTAATATTTATAAAAAACAAAAATGCATATTTATTTTTTATATTAGATTTATTAATTTTATATACTGTATATATTGTATTCAAATATTCAAAATTTTTTCTTATTTAATTAAACTATATAAATATAAAATCTTCAATTTTTTTAATAATTATAAATTGAAAACAAATTAAAATAAAAAAAGCTATATAAGAAAAGATTTTTAGTTTAACTTTAATTAAGGACTATAATTTTTTTTAATATATTAGACACTATTATACAATATATTAATTTAATAAAAAATTATAAAAAAATTATTAATATATAATAAATATATAATTATAGTTTTAAATCAATACTAAAATAATATTGACTTATAATAAATTTAATATATAGATTATAATCTATTATAATAAATTCAATATTAATTTAATATTAAAATAATATTATTAAAAATCTTTTTTTTTTTTACAAATAGATATTAAATACAAGATATTTATTAAACTTTTGTTTTTATGTTATTATATTAATGATCTCTAAATACAAAATAGATAAATTAATTCTAATCTATTGTAAAATAAAATTAATATATACGAATTTTTGAAAACTCAAATAAGAGAAAAAGAAAAAAGGTAAAAAATAGCTAGCTACTAGTTATATTACTGTATAAACTCTACATATATGCTTCATAAGTGGTAATAGTAAGAAGTAGTATAATGCTTAGGTTTTAAATTGTAGCCTTAACTATACATATGTTTGTATTTAATTCAGACATTTTTTAAAAACCATATTATGTTCATATTACTAAATAACAATTAGTAAATAATTGGAAATTGTATTTAATTTGGAATCATGTTATCGATCAAATTTTCTTTTATGATAATAAAGAAACATGTATAGCCTGAACCTATATAACTATATAGTTAAAAAAAATGGGATTAAAAATTAATAATCTTATTTATATTGGTGATTCAGATATCAATATAATATAATTAACTTATACTAATCTTTTGATAAAAGTAAGCTGCTTATGATTTTTTATTACAAAAAATTTGGGATCTAGATAAGACAAGAAGATAATTCTGTGATTATTCTTCTTAAATAGTACATAAAATAGTAATATTGTTAGATATTCAAAATAAAGTTTGTCTTAAACAAAACAAATCCTTATATGATTAATATTGTCAATCAAATTTTTTTCTTTTATAATCACTTCTTATATTTAATTGACTTTATATATAGTTATTGATTATAGAAAGATATATCTAGAACTTTTAAACTCATAAGATCAACAGCTCTCTTATAATTCAAACTATACATGTTTTTTTATTTTATTATTATTTTTTTTTAAATGGATGGTTTATACCTTTATTCAAATTATATTGAAATATACATTAATTTCCTTGTCAATACTCGATGCATCTAGAGGTAACTAACTTAA
>CAJVPV010003698.1:0-10949 GCA_910591835.1 Acaulospora morrowiae | reverse complement strand
TTTAATATATGAGTTGTGACCTACTTATATGTTTTTATAGTAAATTTAAGTATCGAACTGATATCAAAGTGGTATCATTAGGAGCCCTACAGATGAATTGGGTTGGAGAAATTTGTACTTTGCATGTATTTTCGTGCGTGTAATGGTTCTTAATGATTTAATAAATAAACGATATCAACTTGATTGTGAAATTAAAAAAAAAAAATAAAAAATAGGAAAATTGATGCAGAGATTTCTTGAGGTTCCTTAATTATTGTGAAGAAGATATAAAAACCAATGCTGATGCTTTGAAAAATGATATTGTGGATATAAAAAAAAATAAAAAAAAAATTCATAAAAATTTTGTAAGTTTAAATTTTTACATAATTTTTTAAAACCAGTATTAATTTAATTATATTGTATTGCAGGTTAGAGAAAATCTCTTAATTCAAAAATACCTTAACAAAATACATTCTGTAAAAACTATATTTTTGGATCCTATCCCTGATTATGATGAGAAAAAAATAAAGGAAAGTGGGTTTATAAGAAACAAATCCACTGCCTCCTCATATACCTGCAATTGATACTGCCTCTTGTATTGTAAGAATGATAAAAAAAAATAAAGAAATAATAGTTCATAACAAGACCTCAAATAAAGTAATACTTGTTGTATACTAAAACTGAATTGGCCCTGATGTACTTGAACTTATAAGAAATATAATTGCCAATATGTTTGTTTTACGACAACAAGTTGCCCGATCATCTGAAATAAAAAAACTGAATCAAGATACTTTAACAGTAGCAGAGTATGTTGTATTAAATAAATTTATTTTTGATTTTTTAAATTTTATTAACATATAAATACTTGCAGATACCTTTCGACAAAAGAAAATGAAATTTTTATATATGTCCACAACATACCTGTTGAATTGCAAGAATCTGAAAGACAATATTTGCAAGAAGAAAATATTGTAACAATAAACAGCTTTCTTTTTAACTATGCTATAAATATATTTCCCAAGGATGTAACTTCAAGTATCCAAAAAAAAATCAAAAAATTTGATTTTCACCAATTGGATAGTAACCAGTATAATGCTGTTGATAAAGAAATTACGATTTCTTGCAATGGCAAAAAAATTTTTTTAAACTATTCTTTAGGTTTTTGTGAGACCTATGTAGCCTGGAGATATGGTAAGTTTGCATATACTGATACTAATTTTTTAGAACATGTGATTGCAACAACCTGTTTGAGAGAAATATAACCTGCCAATAATAGTGAATTCAATTGTCAGGAAGAAGATTTCAATGGTGGGAATTTTTATTTAATCAAATGAGGAATTAAAGTAGAAATAACATATATTTTTTAAAAAAAATTTAAAGTATTGTTAATTTAAATTTTTAATATTTTTTTAGAAAATACTCTTTACTGCTGGCCAGAAGATAAATTGCATGGCACTATAGTCTTGCCGATAGAGGTGTAACTTGTGGACTATCACAAAATTTAGTCAAAAAAACAGTAATAGCTGTAAAAAAATGGAGGGAAGGAAAAGAAGAAAAATATTGTGTTGATTATTGACATAATCAATTATCAACAGATTCTTATGCTTTGTAAGCTCTTGAAAATTTGATAAAAAAAAATAGTGAAAAAATGATACTAATTATGAAGGGATATATATAAATATAGAAGATAATAACCAATCATGGATAGATCAGTAATTTTAATTTATATTTAAAAATAAAAATTTTTTAATTAATAATCTTTTAAATTAAATTAAAGTAAATATATTATAATAAAAATTACTATTAACAAAATAATTGAATTGAATATGAATCAAATCAAGTAAAATTAAATTTGAATCAAATTTGAAATCAAATCAAGCTATATTATATCCGATTCGAATTTGAATTGTACATCTAAAAATGAATCAAATTAAATTTAGCTAAAATACGATCTGATTTGATCTGTTGCTATCCCTATCTATAGGTTATAGATGTAAATATTTTAATTAATAAAATTTATAGCAAAATCTATTTAATTTATATTTTTAAATAATTTAGGGAATATGTTTAAATATTATAAAACAATTGTTTTTGAGCTATATTTATTCAGATTAAATTATTTTGAAGAATGCTCTGCATTAATATCTCAAGGCAAACTTCTTCAAATATATGTCCAATTTAAACTCCAATTAATTTACAAATTTATTTCATAATAAATAGTGTAGCATGATAAGTATAAATAAAATAATTTGATTGTCTTTAATTATTTTTAAACTAATTCAAATTTAATTAAACAAAAGCTTCTAGCAAAAATAAAAAATTTTTGTGATGTGATATTACAAAACATTAGAACTGCAATGTAACAAGTCTTTGGTTTAAAACAATTACTATTTTAAAGAAGCAACACTATATTAGTTGCTATCATGACATGGAAAAAGTTTATAGAAGTGTTTGAATGCTATCGTTTACTTTTTTAATTGAATAGTAATGGAATATATTGGGTAACTTCGATTGCAAGAGCAACATTTTCAAAAACATCAGTTTTTACTTTAAGCAATGAACATTGTACATTTATTCTTGCTGTATGTAATATTTTTTTGAATCCTTGATCTAAGAGTATCATTTGTTCTAAAAAGTGAATGAAATGTCATATAGAAAATTTCTTATAAGTAATCGATTAAAATATAATAATTTTTTTTAATATAATCTAATATATAATAATACTTTTATAAGAAGAACAAGATGTGTTATTTGGTGTTTATGAAGATAATAGAAATTAAATTAGAAATAAATGTAATAATTTGTAAAAATACAAAATCAAATTAATTTACTTTAATAAAAACAAATTGTTTAATTTTAATTATTATATATAAAACAAGATTTATGACATGTATTAAAACTATAAATAATTCATTATTTATCGAAATGTTAATTTTAAAACAAATCAATAAATTTTAATATAAATTGATTTTTTTAAATTATAAATCAAATTCAATAAATTTCAATACATATTGATTTTTATTATAATCAATAATAATCAGCAAGAGAAATTATTATCAATATGTATTTTGGGTGTTATTAATCAATACATATCACTCTATTTATTTTGCTAATAATTCTTATTTATACAATTAAAAAGCATATAAGACTTTAGAAATTCTATTTTAATATAAAATAATTTTTAGTCTTTAGTTTTTGAATTAATTAATATATTAGAAAGAAAAAATGATTTTTTTAAAAAATCAATAGTAAACAGATAAATATTTTTTTAAAAAATTTTTATTTTATAAATTAAAATATTATTATATATAATGTTTTTAATAATAAACCAATTATATATAATGTAAAAATTAAAAAGGTTTTTTTTAAATCTTATATATTTTATTAATTATTATTATTATTATTAATTTTTTTATATTAAAAAATATATTGTAGATAATTTTAACAAAATTTTTTTCTACTTTTCTCTTCTATATTTAAAAATTAAAATTTTGAAGTTATTTTTTTTTTATTTTTATCTTTTTATCTATTTTTCTTTTTTATATTTTATATTTTTCTTCTATATATTTATCTTTTTTTATATACTCTTTTATACTTTATATTTTTTTTTCTTTTTTTTTTTCTTTTTTGCTAAAGTTGAATTTTTTTTTTCTTTTTAATAATTTTTTTTTAGATAATTCTTTTTTTAAAAAACTTTGTTCTTCATAATATTATTTTTTTGACCAGTTAATTTTCTTTTCTTAAAAACTATATTAAAAAATAATATCATTTCTTAAGATATGAACTTTGAAATTTTTTTCTTTTTTATAGCTTTCTCAAAAAATAACAAATGGTTTACTTTTTTAAAAAATTGATGATTATTATTTTCAAATTTAATATTGTTTACTAATTGATAATTAAATTAAATATATTCAAAAAACTTTTGTACAACTAATATTATCCAAAAATAATCAAAAAGTTATATTTCACAATATTCAAATTAATATAACAATTAATATCAATATAATTAATAATATTTTAAATTAGTTGCAAATGTTCTATTAATAATTGAAGAATTTAATAAAGTAATATATAATAATCAAGGATTTTAATTATTCTTATAAATAAGCTAACAATAATAACAATAGTTTTTTACTTATCTCTTAAACAATATAAATTTATTATGCAAGGTTAGATTCTGATATCATTAAAAAATTCAATATAAACTCCATCTATGAAACATCTTTATTATATTTAAAGCATAAATATATCAAATTCTTTTTATAATTTGAAAGCAAACCTATATAAAGTAGTTGTATTGCTTTTATACAAAAAGATATTTATTATTTATTATTTCCAATATTATTTTGTTTATTGTATATCATATTAATTCTAATTATAACTTGAAGACCAATCTGTATAAATTGGTTACAATGCTTTCATATAATTAAATATTTATTTTTTCTAGATAATTAGATACTGTTTAAGATAATAAAATATTTTTTTCAATATTTCTTGAATGGTATCAAGAAGCACAGAATATAGTTATTTTATAAAACCTTGTATTAAACTCTTTTAGTAAAAAGATATTTATGTTGTGTTATAGATATTGTATTTTATTTTGTAAATAAAAGCACAATAAATTAATAATGTATAATAACCATTTGCACCTTCAATAAATATAAATATTGTATATTTTTAATTAATTTATAAAAAATTAAAGCTCTTAACAAACCAAGTTAAATTGGCTTTAGAGTTTTTTTTCAAATATTTTTTTTATAATAAATTATATTTTCATCGAATTTTACAATATTATTTATATTATACAAGTCTATTTAGGTCTATATTAATCAAAAAATAAGTTATTTTTCAGAGTCCTATAAAAAATTAACAAAAATAACTACAAAATAAAATTAAAAATTCAAGTTTTATATAAACTTGATATTATTAAAGATGTTTATAGCTAATGTGTTTATTATTATAGAGAATATTATTTATAAAACTTAAATATTAAATATTAATTCAAATATATAATAGGAATATAATAAAGGTTTATATATCATAAGAGTATAGTAATGCCTCAATCAAGATAATCCATACCTTAAATTTTATAAATTTTTATTAAATCATTTATCACAATTTTTTATAAATAGTTATATCTTAAATAATTAAAATTTTAAATCATTTTTAATAAACAATGTATTGTAATTGGACATTTACAACCTGGTTTTATTGATTTGTCTTTATTTTGTAAGGTAATAAAAGGTTCTATTGAAAATAAATAAAATGATTCAATTTTAACTAGATATAATTTTATGTTAAAAGTTATGATAATTAATAAATAAAATATGCTTTATATACGCATTTAGTATTTAAATTAGATAATTTGGCTCAATGGTAGATGTAAACTTATTGTTAACTTTAAAATTATAACAGAAATGACAAGCTATTCACAGAAATTACAATATAAATAAAATTAAAATTTGTAAAATAAAAACAAAAAAAGCTTTCAGAGTCAACTAGCGTACTGTATATCAAATCGTAATGTGTTTAATATCAAGTTTTTTCCCCCCAATTACGACATTATCCTCAAATTATTTGCAGTAGAATCTATTATTAAAGATAATATATCGGTTAATAAATATTATCTAATATATATTAAAATAATAAACCTTACCCGTTGTGCTAATATTAACTGATTCATCATGCCGCTGAGAAAGATTAACGCTTTTAACTAATTTGCTGAATCGTTGAGAAATATCATAAGTATCAATAAATTGACTTGTATATGTGACATCTTGATGTTTCTGCAAAGTTACGGGTAGCTGCTTAACTATTTCATCAGATTCCCAAAATTTATTACTTATTTCTACTTCATCAAATTCAAGCTCCATTTCACTTTCATTATCTTCATCCATAAAATTATACCATTCTTCAAGCTGGTAAAAAATATATTTAGCTGTAGGCCGTTCTTGTGGATCAGAATTCATGCATAGTTTTGCAAAATCGACATAGAAATCGGGAGTTCCTTGAGCAAAATTTGGCCGCAATCCGTTGCAAATGTCTAATGCAAGATAGTTATTAATTATATAACCATCAAATGGAGGCGTTCCAATAGTTATTTCTACCATAATAACACCAAAACTATACACATCTGATGCTTGCGTGTAATTTTCGCCTAATAAAATTTCAGGTGCAATATAGGGCATTACTCCGTAAATTCCTTTCTTATTTTTAGATTCTTTTTTTTTTCGGGATAATCCAAGATCTATATGATTTTGCTTTCTCAAGCCCTCTTTATGTAATACAATATTTCCACTATGTAAATCACAATGAATGTATCCAGCTTCATGAATTTGAATTAAATCCTTTGATATATCTATCAGTCGCGACAATTTATCTTTCCAAATAAATTCTTTAAAACTCGATTTTAAATAACAACGAAGATTACCATTATTGGCATATTGAAGAACCATCATATGTTGATTTGTAGTTGTATTTTTCGTTAACCCATATACTTCTAGGCTACTACCCATTAACCTACATTGCATATGGCTTTTAAACTTATAAAGAAAATTTATTATATTATCATTAGTTAATATAAAACATCTTAAAACCAATATTAAACTTACTTCTCTTAAAAAATCAGCAGAACTTGTTGGAGAACCGGGTAAGGTTTTAAGTGCGACGGTATAAGGTTCTGTACGTGATTGTATAAATTCATTGTTGTTATTTAGGATTTTTCGTTTTCCGTCTAACCAGATTGCGGAATAAATGCATCCAAATCTCCCTTTTCCGATCTCTCGTATATTACTCAATCTATTAAAAGGAATCCATTCTATCACTTCATCATACTCGGTAGCTATAGATTGAAACTCCTTAATGCAATTGTCAATATCGGTACTTTCGCTTGTCCATTCTTGAGTTATTATAAAAGGATCACATAATTGGCACCATGCTCTTGAAGTATTATAATGTTCACTCCATCTGCATGCTCCGTACCTTGCTTCTCCTGTAAAATTAAAACTAACTACAACCATATATTGTGCTGAGGTACCTTGAGTTATCCCATATACTTTATGTTTTTTATTCTGGTTCTTAAACTGTAAATAGACAAATGTGTTATTCGTATCCAGTAAACCATATAAGAATGTAAATAACTTACTTTTCTTATAAAATCTAATGCGCTTGTTTGATGATTGTCTAATTCCTTAAGTTCTACTATAGACGAACGTGATTTTGCATTATTTTCGACCTTTCGTATTCCATCTAGCCATATTGCAATAAATCTTGTCTCTCTAATCTTGCGCAAATTAATTAATCTATTAAAAGGAATCCACTCAATAACATCTTCATGTCTAATAGCATTAAGCTGAAATTCTTTAATGCAACCATCGATATCTTTATTTCCACTAGTCCATCCTTTAGTTATTTTAAAAGGATCACATGGTTGACACCAGGAAAATGAAGTGTTATAACGATTGCATTGAGCACATTTGCTATATAATTTATTTCTTATGTAATGAAAATCATCAAATGCAATCATATATTGACCAGTTGTCGTATCTTGAGTTATTCCATGCACTTTATGTTTATTATCCTTTAATTTTATATGTTTTTTAAGCTTATAAAATAAATAAAATAACGTTAATGTATCATGCTATTAAATTAACAGCAAAAAAAGTATATGACTTACTTTTTCTATAAACTCTGATGTAGTAAGTTAAGATCCAAATGTCCGTAGTTCGACTGCATATGGGAGTATACGCGACTGCTTATTATCTTTAACATTTCGTATTCCATCTGACCATAATGCCTGAAATTTTGATTCTCCAATTTTTTGCAAGTTAGACAACCTATCAAACGAAATCCATTCAATTATATTCTCATATTCAGTAGCCTTAAGTTGAAATTCTTTAATGCAATAATCAATTTCATTATTTCCACTAGTCCATCCTTGAGTAGTTTTAAAAGGATCACATGACTGACACCAGGCTTTTGAAGTATTATATCTCTTGCATTGTGCACGTTCTTCATATATCATATACCTTAGAGAATAAAAATCATCATATACAATCATATATTGGCCAGTTATATCCCGGGTTATTCCGCATACTTTATGTTTACTATCCTTTGATTGAATACAATTTTTAAACTTATAAAATAAATTATAAAAAATAAGTGTGTTGTCTACTAAATAAATCACGAAATAATATGTAACTTACATTTCTTATAAATTCTAATGTATCAACTTGTAAACTGTCAAATTTCTTAAGTTCGACTAAACAAGATAACGTACGTGATTGTGTACTATTTTTAATATTCCGTACTCCATCTAACCATAATGCCTGAAATTCTGTTTCTCCAATGTTTCGAAATTCGGATAACCTATTGAATGGAATCCACTCAATTACGTCTTCATATTCAGTAGTTTTAAGCTGAAATTCTGTAATGCATTTATCGATATATTTATTTCCACTAGTCCATCCTTGAGTAATTTTATAAGTATCACATGACTGACACCATGCTGTTGAAGTATTATATCTCTCGCATTGTGAACATTTTCCATGTGCACGACTCCTTCTAGAATAAAAATCATCAAATACAATCATATATTGACCAGTTGTATCTTGAGTTATTCCGTATATTTTATGTTTACTATCCTTTGATTGGATACAATTTTTAAACTTGTAAAATAAATAATAAATATAAGTGTGTTGTCTTCTAAATAAACCACGAAATAATATATAACTTACATATCTTATAAATTCCAATGCATCAACTTGTAAACCACCACATTTCTTAAGTTTGACTGAACATGATAATGTACGTGATTGTGTATTATTTTTGACCTTTCGTATTCCATCTGACCATAATGCCTGAAATTTTGATTCTCCAATTTTTTGCAAGTTGGACAACCTATCAAATGAAATCCATTCAATTATATTATCATATTCAGTAGCTTTAAGTTGAAATTCTTTAATGCAACCATCGACTTCACTATTTCCACTAGTCCATCCTTGAGTAGTTTTAAAAGGATCACACGACTGACACCATGCTTCTGAAGTATTATATCTCTCGCATTGTGCACATTCTCCATGTATCATATATCTCCTATAATAAAAATCATCACACACAATCATGCATTGACCAGTTATACTCCGGGTTATCCGTATATTTTATTATTACTGTCCTTTGATTGGATAGAATCTTTAAACTTGTAAATAAATATAAAAATGAGTGTATTGTCTACTAAATAAACCACGAAATAATATATAACTTACATTTCTTATAAATTCTAATGTATCGACTTGTAAACTATCAAATTTCTTAAGTTCGACTGAACATGATAATGTGCGTGATTGCGCATTATTTTTAATATTCTGTATTTCGTCTAACCATAATGCCTGAAATTCTGTTTCTCTAATGATTCAAAATTCAGATAACCTATTGAATGAAATCCACTCAATTACGTCTTCATATTCAATAGCTTCAAGCTGAAATTCTTTAATGCAATCATCTACATCGTTATTTCCACTAGTTCATCCTTGAGTAGTTTTAGAAGAATCATACAACTAATACCATGATTTTGAAGTATTATATCTCCTACATTGTGCACATTCCCCATTAAATCTGTGCCTATTATAAGTAAATACATCAATTGGAGTATAACAATAAACAACCTTGTAAAAAATGTTATGCGTTAGTATAATAATTTAACTACAAATCAATTGCATAACTCATATTACATACACTTACAAGCGACATATCTTAAGAATAGGGAATGTTGATTAAGATATGTTAACCGGAGGTCATATAAACCCTTCATCATCTGTGAAAAATTTTCTATCAAGTTACACACGCTATTTGCCACCTACAGCATCCGAAAGAAAAAAATTGAACGTTGTACAAATAGCTGATCAATACAGTGTGGGTATAATCAGCGAGTCTGTTGCTACGTCGTGATTGCCGATCGCGTTTGGATGTGGTATGAGGTAAGTGAAGGTGTTAGATAACGAGCTGAGTATTTATTGTTTTTTTCTCTCAATACATTTCTCTCTTTTTTATACATATAAGAAAAATCCTAAAAATCTCAAAAATCTCAAAAATTTTAAAAATTCCTTAAGTCCCAATTATATCTAATTGAGTGAGAACATTATGTGATCTTAATATATAATTTTTTTACTCTTCTACTACAGTAATTTAGTATATCTAAACTAGCATATAAAAACATTAATAATACAATTACTCAAAAATATTTTTAACAATCAAACTATTTTCTCAAAAGTTTATTGATAAAGTACTGCACTTCAATCTCTCGAAATATAGAATTAATGTTTGAATGTGATCAAATTTTTAAATTATATTGAAAATGTTATTTATTCTTTTTCTTATTCTTTGATTTTTTATTTTCATTGTTATTTTTTTTATATATTTTTAATCGAAGATTTATTATCAAATTAAATTTTTAATATGTCTTTAAACAAATTGTTTTATATTGTTTTTTTTAAAAAAATATTTTACTAAATTTTATTTCAACAAAATTTTATGTTTTTAAATTGAATCTTTATATAAATTTTTGATAAAAATTTAATTCTTGATTTTAAAGAAAAATTTAAATATTTTATATTAAATTTTTTTTTAATTCTTATATAATACAGTTATAATTATTCAAAAAAAATGTTTTTTAATTTAAAAATAAAAAAATTTAAAAAATTATAATATAAATATAGTATGTTTTAAAATATATAAATATAAATAATTATTATTATCTAAAAATAAAAAAAACTTTTATATATTATAACTTTTTTATTTTATTTTTAATATTTACAAGTTCTTTATATCTTATTTATATCTATTACAAAACTTTAAAAAATTAAAAATATATACTAATATAACTCTCTTCTGATCACATCCGTTTTGTTAAAAATTTTTCTTTTATAGTAATTTTAAGCAAGAAAAAATGTTTTACACTCTTTATCACAAGTGAG
>CAJVPV010003697.1:0-10949 GCA_910591835.1 Acaulospora morrowiae | reverse complement strand
AGGGATAATTATTTTCAAGAAAATTTAAATTCTCTATAAAAGTCTAAAAGTAAATAACTATTAATTAATAAAATAAAATAATAAAAAACAAAATATTATAAAAATATCTTCAAAACACTCTGCATATCTTCAATATTATTTGAAATAATAAAAAATTTTGACTTATTTAAATCTTAATTAGACTCATTACTAAAGTCCACAGTTAAAATATATTTGATAACATGCCTTGTATAAGAGAAATGTCTTGAAAAGATGTATTGACAAAATTGATATTTGTAATTTATTTTAAAAGCCTTTGAGGAAATTTAGAAAATATGTAAAATTAACTAATAAAATATTGATTAATTTTGACCAATCAAAAAATTAATTTATAAGTTGCAATAATTATATCAAAAAAATAATAAATGATTTTATTTTCATATAATGACTTAATAATTTATATTTATGAAGTAATTTTCAAAAAATAATAAAGAAAAGTTTGCAGTTAAAAGTAAGCTGGTTGTAGTTTTTGTATTAAAATTTATAAATAAAAATTGATAATTAGTCAGATTATATGAAATCTTATATTAATTATTATTAGCAAAAATAAAAAAAAACTTTAAAAAATAAAATATAATCTTTTGAAAATAAAATTGTTTTTGATTTAGAAATAAAAAATGTAATTATTTTATATAAATTATATATAAAAATAATCTTTATATAAAAAAATTTTTTTTTACTTGTCTTTTCTATTTCAAGTTATTATTTAGTACTATTATTAGTTACTAAATTTTTTAAAATGGACTATTACTAAAACTTCAAGAGTCAATCTTATTTTTGAAACTTCTTCTATTTTAAATTTGTTCTTTAATCTATATCTTTTTTAAAAGATATATTTTACTAAATAAAGTTTCTTGGAAAAAAGAAATTTTTTTAAAAAACAATTTTTTATAATATAAATATTATAGAAAAAAGTTTTTTTATAATTTTATAATTTTTTTTGATTTGTTTTTTTTTACTTTATATTAATTGAAGCTATTGCTCAATATAATTTATTGTTCTAGTGATTTGTATATTACTTTTTTTTTTTTGGTAAATAAACATCATTTCTTTATTAATTGTAATATATTGAAAAGTTATATATATAATAAAAAAAACAATATCTCTTATATACGAAAATATAATAAGTTAAATACTAGCTTGCCTACATATCTATATCTAGCTAATATTGAAAAGAAATTTTAAAACAATATTATATATACCAAATATAGCTGAGTAGCAGCTATGTCTACTTATTCAAAGTTTTTTAATTAAATATAAAATGAATAGAAAATAAAAAAAATTTGAAAAGAAAAAAAACTGAAAGAAAATTTTATATTTGACATTATACAAGTAAAAAATATAATAAAACTAGTTATATAATTAAGGATGCCTATTTGACATGTCACTCTAATAGCTTCATTCTGTTTGAATATATTGAAGAATATACTTTTTTGATTGACCAGACTATTGTTCAAAGTATATAGTAATAATGATAACATATTTTCTTAATAGCTAATAGTATATAGTATATAATTAAGAATACTTATTTGACACACCACTCTGGTAGTTCCAATCTGTTTGAGTATATTAAAGAATATGCTTTTTTGATTGGCCAGGTTACTGTCCAAAATATATAGTTGTGATAATAAAATATATTCTTGATGGTTAATAATATATAATGGTAATGATTAATTAGTTAAATAATTGTTTAAGTATAAAATAAGTTGATTGGTAGTAATAAAGGTATTGATATAATAGATCCTGAATAGGCAAGCCACTTCTAGGTTACTATTAATAACAAATGAAAATATTAATAAGATTTTTGAATACAAGTTTAGATATAGTGATTATTGATTTGCAAAATTAAAGCTGTATTATTGTTTTTTAACTGATGATTGATAGAATATGTTTGTTGTTTTGGTGTTTATTGATAGAAGAAGATTATGTGATTGAATGGATTTCCATTTTTGGTATTGTTTATATTGATCTTTAACAGGTATAATAAATGTGTTTGAATAATTGGTAATGTGTAATTGATTGAAAATAAAATATTGATCAATTGCCAGGGACAAATTGATTATGGTTTTTGAAAATAAATTTTTAAATAAGAATTTTTAATTTTTTTGTAGTATAGTAAAATGTATTGAATGATGGTAGAAATTATTTTTTGTATATACCATTGGTTCCTCAGGCCAATAATATAAACAAAGTTGAAGTAAGAATTTATGCTTTGAAATAAAATAGAGCTCTTCAAGTTAAGAATATAAATATTTAAAAGTATTTATATATTAATAAGAAATGTTTTAATAAAAAATAAAAATAGGAAAACCTCCAAGAAAAACTTGTAAAGAAGCAACTGCCACAAGCCTTTCCTTATACAATTCAAGAAAAAAACAAGTTTCTCAAGCTTGCTTACTTCTGATTAAAGGTTTTATCTCGATGCACCAGTATGTTTCTTTAGTTCCTTGAGATTTTTGATAATGAAAGTTAAAGAAGTATAGAGGATTTGTGGATATTGGAAAGCAAAAAAAATATTTTTTTCTCCAATTTTGAAAATTATTATAAAAGGAAATTTTTAAGAAAAATGTTGTATACTGGAAAGAAGTTACTTTTTATCAAAAAAAAATAAGTAATTTGTATATTACATATATATTATATATATGACTGTTATAATATCTATAATAATTTTATATCAAACTATATTAAGATTTCTTTAAATATTAACTTTAAATTATTGATTTATTCTATAGCCTGGGCTATAGCAAAAAAATCAAGATTAATGTATCAAGACTTTACTAGTATATTTAATATTATATTATTATTTAAGTTTTATTTAAAAGGATATATTAAGTGAGAAAAAATAGAAAACTAAAGATAATATCTATTCTTAATAAATAAAATTCTATTTAAAGTTGTTTTTACCATTTTATATTATCTATAGCTAGCCTTTAATTATTTAATTTCTATCTTTTTATTACAATCCAGAGATGTTTAAAGTATTTACAACTATAAATTTATAATCTACAGTAGTTTTATAATTATTTGAGAATATTAGATACTTTTTTGGAATAAATAGTATAGGAATGTACTTCTTATTAGATTAAAATAGAACTTTTGAATAACCTTTTATAAAAAAAACATTAGATATTATAAAAAGCAATTATCAAATTATCTTGTACTAAACTGAACACCTCTAATATCTTACAATTTTTAATAATTATTACGTTATAATAATTTTTTCAAAGATTACAATCTCAATATTTATGAAATTAGTATTGTTACGGGGAAAAGTGATGGGTAAATTATAGGAAATTATAAGGGTAAGTATAATGGTAAGTATATTAAATATAATATATATAATATATAAAATGTATATAAATAGAAAGAGGAAGATCAGATCTTGTAACAAGTTCTACTCGCGTAATAAAGATTGTCTTTCTTGATAAAGTTTGGTTTGGTAAGAATATTCCCAGTGTAGTGCAGTAAAAGGAACTACTGCACGCGAAGTAACTTGATAGAATGCAAACCGACGGACTGATCTGCATTGGCGTTACCAGACTCTGGCCAAATTCACACGCCTCTTTTGAAAAGCAAGAACCCACCCAAACATGACATGACATGAGTCAGACTGAAGCAACTGACTCGCCATATTTTCACTGTAACAGTATATAAATCAGCTTCTTATAAGAAATAGAGCTTGAATAAGTTATGACATTAGATATTATATTAATTTTATTCAATCACCTTTACTTAGAATTAAACTAGTATCTTGTGATCTAATTTGTAAAATATTAATCACTATACTATAGACTCACAAATATTTATAATTTTTTTTATTATTTTTTTTTATTATTTTTTTTGTCTCTAATCAGACTACAAAATTTGCATTTATTCATCCAATTTTGAAAACAGTAGTACAATATATATGATACTATACTAAAGCTAAACTAGTACATACAGTAAGATTGCAGAACACCTGTTAATGAATTTAAATTTGTACGTGATTCTTGAATTCTTAATATCAAGACTATTGTATTGCCCATATGATTTAGCTATTTACTAATTATCTTACTACAAGGGAGTAAGTTCATTAAGCTATTACTGTGTGATATTAACTATTTTGGACCTTTTAAATCTAAACTCTCTAGATGTGATCATAGGAAATAATAAAAGTTGCTTATTTTTAAGACTAGGTGTCAAAGACTATACCTTGAAAGATTTCAGCTAGTTTATATTCAGACTATACATGTTTCCTTATTACTATAAAAGGAAATTTGATCGACAATATAATTCTGAATTAAATATGATTTCCAATTACTTACTAATTATTACTTAGTAATATGAACATAATATGGTTTTTGAAAAATGTCTGAATTAAATATGAACACATATATAATTCAGACTATTACCTCAACATGATCCTGTGGTTCTAAGAGATAAAAAATTTTTATTTTTTAAGAAAAGAAAAAAATAATAAAAAGAGTAATTAAAAAGTTTGTTCTGGTAAATAAAAACCTACCAATATTAACTTTAATTTATCAGAATAAATCCTTTACCACCACCTGTAACTGGGCAAACCATTTAATTTTCACTATTCTATTGCTAATCAAGAATGTTCAAGGTATTTATAACGAGTCTTATATCCATAAGAAATTATTGCTTGGAACAAGATTTATACCTTAGAGAATTATTGCTTGATGCCTTCTCGGGATAATCAACAATGAAAAAAGCTTGTCACTGAATTGGAATAAGACTTCTTTTAATCTTAAAGAGAAAAAAAACCAGTCCAAGAGGGGAGGGGTGAGCACTATAACATATCTTAACAAAATGGATACTTCATCACCTTGCTCTTTTTATTATAACCAATTGCATCATCAGTTTTTATGTTGTATAAGATAGGACACGTGGGAGTTACATGTCTTGTTTATATTTCTTGCTACATATAGATCAACCAGTTCAAAATTCGAGCCAATCATCATTCAAGGATTCTGGTGTAACCAAAAATTCAGAATCAAACTGAGGTAGATAAAATTCCCAAAAAAACCAGAAAAAAGTTTACATGCTTGAAAAGATAGGAGAGGAGCTTGAAAAAAATAAGAGAAGAGTTCCAGAAACTTATGCCAGTCTTTTCTAGATTCTTTAATCTCTGGAGAAAGAGAGGATGGTATTTTTTCTACAGGTTTTATTTCCTAACAAAGTTTTCTTGACTTTAACTTTATAGGTAGAAGTTTCTTATATTTACTTGCAGAAGTACAAGAAGTTTATATCAAAGAGAGAAAGAAACAAGTGGGAAAGACTGTGCTTCTTGATATGTGTGTTGTTAATGAAAGTATATAGACTTTATTACAAAGAAATGTAAAAATTTCCTTGGAATATTTGTTTTTGTATTGGCAAAAGGATTAGCAGAAAGAGTTTTTTTATATAATATTATTTTTTTTATAATTTTATAAATTTTTATTTAACTCCCCTTACTGGTATCAAATAGAACAATAACTCCTACAGCAATATATCAAAACAAGTAACCAAAAACCCAGCTAAATCCAAATCTCTTAACAACTCCTCCACTTCAACATCAACTACTATAGATCTACTATATTAGTGGCTGATTCTTATATCCAAAGCAGATTTAATTTCACTAAGTGCATTTTCAAATTAATTTCAGATTATCTTAATTTTCTTCTATCTAATACTAAGTAGATAATCATAGCTACTCAGAGCCTCTTGACAAGATATATTATTTTAAAATTTCTTTTCAATATTAGTCTAGTATATACATATTGCTGAAATTTATAGATCCTTGACACAATTGACACAATTATTTGATATAATTAATTGAGTCACTATTAAAACATATAAATAATTGAGTCATAATGCAATTATTTTTAAGGATTTTGGGAATTGAATCAACAGCAAAATAATTTATGCCACATGTATAGTGATGAGTATATCTAGTAAAATATATATTAATTTAAAGAATTGATATTTGGAGAATAAAAATGACTCTTTAAGATTCTTTACTGGTTTTTTAGAGAAGAAAATTTTTGATTTTTCTTATATAATAATTTTTTTCAAATGTGAATTGTTTGGAAAAAAGGTTTTTTTTAATCTTATTTCTATATTTTTTTTAACAATAGTTTAAAGATTTTAATAAAATTTAAGTCTGGATTATTAGAAGGTCAATTTATAATTTTTGAAAAATTTTTATTAACAAATATTTCAATAATTTTAATTATATATTTAGAATAATTATCACTTATTAAGTTTTCTTATATCAGATAATACAGGTTTTTCTATACTATATTTTTTTTATATAATCAGAAAGATAATATAAAATCAGGTTTTATTTAGAATAATAATATGTCATATAATGGAAACTATATTGTACTATATTATAATATTTGCTTTTAATTTAATTATTTTTATGATTATATTTACAAACATATGTATTTTTATAATATATTTATAAATTTTTTTTAAAGCTAAATAAAGATCTATACTAGTAGGCTAAAAAAAATAGTTGATATAGTTATGTCAGTTCTAAAATATATTTATTTGCAAAAGTAATTCTATTTTTTTACAAATGTAATATAGTTTGGCATTGTATAAGTTTTTCTGAAAATGACATTGTAAGAATAAATTTATTGAAATTATATTTTATTTTAACAATTAATTATTTAATTATAAATATAAATATGATATAAATTATTTTGCTGTTGACTCAATTTTGAAATTCTTAAAAATATAGTGGTACTTGTCTAAATGCATATTGTATATTTGCATAATCTGTATTATTGCATAAAAATAGTTTGAGTCCATATTGAGACTTATAAATTATTTGCATAACATAAACATGCATATTCTATTGATTTTGATAAGATTTCTTAATGCATATATGCATATTTTGCCATAAAAGAAATCATTAATAATATTAGAAAATACATATTTAAAAAAAAAACATACTAATAATTTATTTATGGTTTTAAACTATATGATAATTATTTTTTTTTAAAGTGTTAAGTGAGGCATTTTTCGTGATCTTTATTAATTGAGTAAAATGTTACATAATTAATATTTAGATTATAAGATATATTACTATACATGTTAGCCTATCATCAAATAAATATATTTTAGAAAAAAACCTTTTTGAGAAAGGAAAATAAAAGGAACTATCCATATTTGAAGGGCTAATGCCTCCTTAATAATTTATTCTATCATGAAAAGTATATGATAATTATTAATGTAAATAATATTTGAATAAAATATAAAAAATTAAATTGTTTTTTTTATTTTTTATAAAAAATTTTTTAAAAATATTATTACTAAAATTTTTAAAAATTTTATAACATTTGACAGATATTAATATATATTATCCCCATTTATTTCTATTTATTATTTTTTATTATATTTTCTATATAGTATCTTAATATTTTTCCCAAGAATTCTTAAAACGTCTATGTAATTTTGAATGGCGCTACAAATTTGGAGCACTGTAGCTCAAAATCCTAGTTATAAAGCTTCTTTCTTGTTCTAAGTAACTATTTGCAAAAAGACTAGATAACCAACTTTTATTAGATCTTAAAAACAATTGAGATAGTAATTTCTTGAGTAATTTTGCATTTTCTGTTACAGATGAAAATTTTCTTTGATAATTGTAAATCATGATCTTAATACTAAAAGGAATATTTATATATAAACATATATGCATATTCTGTTTAAATGCATAAAAGTTTGTTGGTCCCAACAGTATGCATTTAGACAGGTGCCACTGTAATTGCATTATGGCTTAATTATTTATAGGTTTTAATAGTAACTTAATTCATTATTACAGATTTCTGCAACATGTATAATTATAAATAAAAATACATTATTAATTTACAAATTTTTTTGACCAGACTATATTAGTTAATAAACAAGAATTTAAAAATTACAATTGGATTTTGTAAACCTGTTTATAAGAAAATAATAAAGTATATTATATTTTACTTTAACTTAATATTTTTTATATTCAACATATTTTTTGTAACAATTATATTAATAATTTTTTAACGTTGTTTAGTTACAAACTATTTGTAAATCTTATGTAAAAACCGATTTTTTGTTACATTTGATTTTATTGCCGTTGCATCTAGTCCAAGCTTATAATCTTGTGAATAAATAAGCAAAAAAATAATCTTATAGCATTGTATATGAGCAAAAAATATTTTTTATTGGAAGTTTTGTGGGAACAAGAGGGATGAGAACGCGACATTGTGGCGTGTGGCATAACAATCGTGTCAATAATGGTGGAATGATGTAATAATTGGTAATAGCATATACTAGGTAGGAATGCATATAAGATAGTTTAGGTAGCTTTAACTAACAAGTTCTATATCCGAGATTTAGAGTTTCGTTTTAGAACACTTGTTTGTTTTTGCTCACTCGCGCTTTATTAAATAAATACTACAGTATTTCACTTCACACAATAAATGATTTTACATTCCCTAAAGTATAAAATCAAGTCTACGTCACACAATAAAGTAAACGACTTTAAGAGAGAGAGACGCGGCGTTACCTTTGGGCACCGTGAAGAGTGACACTTGTAATCTTGAGCGCGCCTAGGGAAAGATGGTCAATAAGAGATTATCAAGCGCGCGAAAAGTCAGTCAAATCGTAATTCACCTCATAGTTAAAGCCTTACCTTATTTAGTGGACAACAGAAGTTGTTAATTATTTAATTATAATATAAATTATTGATGGACCTTCTAAAAGCAAATATAATTAGCGTTTAAGTAATATTGCATATTTAAAAAACTTTTATTGATATATGATAATTAGAAGGGGGATGTATTTATAATTCTGACGATATTATTATTTTATGCTGTTACTGTATATTGATAATTAAGTTATAATAGATAGAATATTAATTCTAGCATTTGACTTTATTCTGATGAATCCATAGAGCACTTTTTTATTTCATCATTCACTTTAAGCTTCTCTCACTATATATTTTTCCTCCACGAATCTGTAAATTTAAAAAATCCAATTTCCATTTATATTAAAAATGTGACAATAGTTCTTTTTCCTTGCGTTTTTCAATATCCTTACTCAATGATTAGCATAAGCTGCTGTTATTATTTTATTGTATTTTTATTTTGCGATAGGTCTGAGGAAAGTCAGTGTAACTGCTAGTTGCTGTGGGGTAGCGATAAGGTGAGTATAATAAAAAGATGATAATGCGGGTTGATTTGGTCGAGTATTTTATGTAGAAGTTGGGTCGTTGTCCCTTTATTAGCTTTTAATTCTCCTTTTTTTATACATCCTTTTGTTTATAGCAGCTGAAGCAGCTATACTTACAAAAACAATAGAAAGCCTTGGCGAAGCTATGTCTAACTTATATAATTATTTTTTCATAATACTTTTCCTCCTTCCATACAATTAGATAATCATGTACCGCCAACTAAAAATGGGTTTCTCATGGTGCCTGTCGCGACAATATATCATGTGATGGGCATCGCGTCTCAACCTATCGTGTTACAGTGCTTATTATGGGAAACTATAATTTATATTTTTGTAATTAATGTCTACAAACAATTATCGTGTCAATATTAAAAATGTTAATGCGCTTCAGAATCTACATTTCAGTTTTGTCAAACCAGTATTTTGCTTTCTCCTCATTTTTCGTGGTCCCAATTCCATTCTTATAACAATATCCAAGATTATATTGTCCAGTGGCATTTCCACCTTCAGCAGATTTCAGATACCATCGAAATGCTTTTTCATTATCTTGAGTAGTTCCAATTCCATTGCAATAACAATCTCCAAGATGATATTGTCCAGTGGCATTTCCACTTTCGGCAGATTTCAGATACCATTGAAATGCTTTTTCATTGTCTTTAGTGGTTCCAATTCCATTGTAATAACAATCTCCAAGATTATATTGTCCAGTGGCATTTCCACTTTCGGCAGATTTCAGATACCATTGAAATGCTTTTTCATTGTCTTGAGTGGTTCCAATACCATTGTAATAACAATCTCCAAGATGATATTGTCCAGTGGAATTTCCACTTTCGGCAGATTTCAGATACCATTGAAATGCTTTTTCATTGTCTTTAGTGGTTCCAATTCCATTCTTATAACAATATCCAAGATTATTTTGTCCAGTGGAATTTCCACCCTCAGCAGATTTCAGATACCATCGAAATGCTTTTTCATTGTCTTTAGTGGTTCCAATTCCATTCTTATAACAATATCCAAGATAATTTTGTCCATTGGTATCTCCACCTTCAGCAGATTTCAGAATCCATTGAAATGCTTTTTCATTGTCTCGAGCGGTCCCAATTCCATTCTTATAACAATGTCCAAGATAATTTAGTCCATCGGTATCTCCACCTTCAGCAGATTTTAGAATCCATTGAAATGCCTTTTCATTGTCTTGAGCGGTTCCAATTCCATTCGCATAACAATATCCAAGATAACTTTGTCCATTGGTATCTCCACCTTCAGCAGATTTCAGAATCCATTGAAATGCCTTTTCATTATCTTGTGTGGTTCCGATTCCATTCTTATAACAATCTCCAAGATTATATTGTCCAGTAGTATTTCCACCTTCAGCAGATTTCAGATACCATTGAAATGCTTTTTCATTGTCTTTAATGGTTCCAATACCATTCTTATAAAAATATCCAAGACGATGTTGTCCACTGGAATTTCCACCTTCAGCAGATTTCAGATACCATTGAAATGCTTTTTCATTGTCTTGAGTTGTTCCAATTCCATTCTTATAACAATATCCAAGATGATATTGTCCAGAGGTATTTCCACCTTCAGCAGATTTCAGATACCATTGAAATGCTTTTTCATTGTCTTTAATGATTCCAATACCATTCTTATAAAAATATCCAAGACGATGTTGTCCACTGGAATTTCCACCTTCAGCAGATTTCAGATAC
>CAJVPV010003696.1:0-10949 GCA_910591835.1 Acaulospora morrowiae | reverse complement strand
GGTATGGGGTCAATCACCATTCCTGCGACACAAGGTGTATCCAAAAAAGATATGATCACGTGGATTGCAGCGAAGGGATATAATCCAAAGAGTTTTAATTGTAAGCCAATACATGTATGTATTCATCAGAATGCAACGGATCTGCTTCAATGACATTCTGGTATGATTTATAAATTTGAGTTCCTTATTTACTGATGACATTCAAATTCAAAAATAGGCAAGATTCTTTGTAATAAAGTCTTATACGGAAGATGATGTTCACAAGTCATTAAAGGTTTGCTATCAAATCATTGAGAGTTTGAAAAATGATTTGACAATGAATTACATCACCATTATTTGACTCTTGTTGTTTAGTATGACATTTGGGCTAGTACTGAAATTGGTAATCGTCGGCTGGATAAGGCGTTTCGTGAAAGTGCAGACAAAGGTCCAATCTACCTATTTTTCAGTGTGAATGCCAGGTAAATTATTTATGAATCTTTTAATCAAATTTTTAGTCTATTAAACAATTTTTTATTCACATATAAACATTCTCAGTGGGCATTTCTGTGGTATGGCACAAATGCTTACCCCCGTAGACTACACCACCAGCAGTAGTGTTTGGGCACAGGATAAATGGAAGGGTGTATTTAAAGTTAAGTGGATATTTGTTAAAGATATTCCCAATGGTCAACTAAGGCATATTAGAGTTGTGTATGTATAATGAAATTTTGATACTTTCGAACTCCTATTCTATGTATTTGGTAAACACTTATACATTTCTTCGTTTGGCTGCAACACAGGAACAACGAGAACAAACCTGTCACGAATAGTCGCGATACCCAAGAACTTTTTCCTGATCCCGGTCGCGAGATGCTAAAGATTTTCTTCGAATATCGCAGCAAAACTTCTATACTTGATGATTTCGAATTTTACGATAAACGCCAGGTTGAAATGAGAAAGGATGGTATCGCACCACTAGTAGGACCAACCAGTCCTGGTATAGTTACCACAAATCCGTACGCCAATATTGCACCTTTATCAGGAAATGGTCCTAACACGAACATTGGAACTTTAAGTAGTAATGGGAATGGTAGCGTTGATAGTCATAATGATGACTCGGATAATAATTAGGTTGGATCCATCAAAGGGAATCGAACTTTACGGACTATCATCTAGCATTTTTTTGCGAACATTTGTCTTAAATATATATCTTGTTAAAATTAACGAATCACGGACGATTCGCAATTTCGTCGCATACACATTGTATACCAAAAAAAAAAAAAAGACTTTCATCTAACAAATCGAAAATTCGATATATTTTTATTTAGCAAAACAGAATATACCAAAATTTGGGGGGAGTTTTTAATATCATGGAGAAAACTAGACAATAGATTCTAAAATAATTGTGAATAGTGAAAGTTTCTTTCTCAACACTAGGTTTGAAATTTTTTTTATTCCTTCTCCAACTCCAACACTGAATATTACGAACACATATATAGTATAATATTTACTCCTGATTAAAGTGACTTTTTCATATGTGTAGGACTCTCGATTTATTTACTCCAGAATTTTTAAATTTGTCGCTGTGGTTCTTCGTATGTCATTACGATTGCAGGGTCGAAAAATGATATATCATGTGACATTAACAGGATTAATGTGCACTCTCGTTTGATTTTGTTAAAATAAAGCCTTTTTTAATGACCGAACAATGATATAATTGATTGACGCGTATAAAATATGGTGATGCATTTATATTTTTTAGATTAAAAAATTATTTAATTTTATTGTTCATTAAAAAACTTTCGATATCATTTATTATTTTTATTTTATGTACTGTATGTATAAGAAAATATAATTAAATTTATATTTTTTAAAATATTATAAATGTATAAAGCTGGGTTTTTAATTTAAAGATGAAAACACAATTCAAATATTTTTTACTATTAAAAAAGTTTTTTTTTTTGTTTTTTTTTAATATAAAATTGAAAAAAAATTATTTATAAAATTCTTTTGCAATTTATACTAGTTAAAAATGTTTATTTGATATAATTTTACTTGTCAATTATTTGGAAAAAAAAATAAATAATTCAACAAATACAGTATATCAAATGTATAAAACATAAATTTTGATTATAATTAACTTATAAATCTTATAAATAATTTAACATATAATATTGTATATATTTAATTTTTTATTTAAAATTAATTAAATCTTATTTTAATAAAATCTTAATATTTTGTTAATAAAAGTTATTGATTTTAGTTATTTTGTTAAATTTTTTACTATATACTGTATATATTTATTTTATTGAATTTTTATTATATTGTATATTTATTTTGCTAAATTTTTATTATATTTATAACTTAGCAAAAATTATTATTATTATTTTTTATTTTAAATAAAAGAATAATCAATGTCTGATTTTTATTAAATTGTTATATTTAAACTATATATTTAAACAGTTTTATATATACTAATATTTCTATTAACTTATAAGTTTAATTATAACCAATTTACTTATATAATTCAACTTATATAAACTTTATATTAAAGATAAGACTAACCTGTGGATCTATAGCACAGTGATCAGTGCTCCCAGGTCCAGATTACAAGATACTAGTTCAATCCCAGGTGAAGATAGTTTGAATAGAACTAATATAATATCTGGCGTTGTGATCTACAAAGCACTGTTTCTTATAAGAAACCTATTCACATGTTGATCTGGTAGGTGTTAAGATTGTGATCTCCAGAAAAGGTGTCGTGGCATGATGATCGTCCGGTTGGTGTTACAATGATCACCGGAAGCAGGAAAAATCCAAAAAGGTATAGAAGATGTCTAGTTTAGGAAAAAAATAACTTGATGATCCTCTCCTTGTGATACCTGATGTCTCTTCCTGCGAAAAGTACTTCTCCCTAGAAAAGGTTTCATAATTAGATCTGGATTAGAGGTTTACTTAATTCTCAGAAGTTCTATTCGCCACAATAGGTACTACCCTCCAGTTCCTCCTTCATTTCCTCTTAAATATATATGGTTAAAAATAGAACTTATATAATGTAAATACATTATAAACTAAAGTTACAAACTAATAGAGTCTTGGTATATTAGCTCATGCCTCTGTTTTCGAATAAGCTGATAGCAACAAGCTGATATGTAAGTTACTTAGATATAGCTTTATTCACATATAGTAAACTTTGTATAATATACTACGTGACATGTATAGAAGTATCAAACCATCAATAAAGCAAGGCCTAGCTAATGTTTAAATAAATAAATATTAGAGATAAGACCCATATATCAGATAAGATTATACAAAAGATAAAAATTCTATTACTAGTTTAAGTTATTTAACTTGATAATTTATTTTATTAAAAAATATATAAAATAATTATTTATATAAGCCAATTCAAAATATATTGATTATCTCTTTTTATTAAAATTAAAATATGATTTTTATTTATTAAAAAATATATGTTAGTACTTAATAAGTTATTTTTTTATATCATATTTTAGCTTATATAGCTGCTACTTTCTAATAAATACTTCAAAACCATAATTCTTAATTAATACAAATTATTAAATTTAGAAACATAAATATCAAATAAAATATAATTCTAAAATCTTTAATAAATACTTTAAAAGAATTTGATTAATTTAAACAATTAAAGTTAAAGATATAGATATTAAACAAAACATAATTTCTATATATTGATAATACTATATAAAGAAGATACTTATATCATATATTAATATCCATATCAATAATTTTTTTAAATCTTTTTATTTTATATTAATATGTTATATTATAAAGTCTACTATATAGGAGAGAATATAAGTTTTTTTTAAAGTTAAATTAAAAGCTTTTTTTTATATAATCTTTTTTTACTTTGATCTGTTTTTAGCTTATAATTATTAAAAAAATCAAAGTTTCTATTTTTATATAGTCTAGTTTAAATCTGAATATTTAAATATAATATCCATAGGAAAATCAATAAACTTACAAATGAAGAATAAATTTATATATTTTTGTCTTTTATAGATATTAAACTAAAAACATGTATTTGATAATTAAGAGTACTATCTACTGTGTTATTAATTCACAAATCTAATTTAATAAACTTATTGAAAAATTAATAATAAATTTAAAAATAATTAAATTAATATCTATATAATTTTATTTAAAATTATTTTATTAATTATTTTATTATAATTTGATATTTAATTTTTAATAAAAAATTTTTTAAAAAAATTCTTTTTGTTAATTCAAAAATTCTTAAAAAAATTTTTTTTTTTAATGATTTTAAAAAAACAATAAGAAATACTTTCAACTTCAAGAAAAAAAATAATTTAAAGAAATAAAAAAAATTTAATCAAAACTTTTCAAAATATAATAGATAACTTTTATTTACAAAACTAACTAAATCTTTTTTTTTTTAAAATACTTATTTTAGAAAAAGCAAACTTTTTAAAAAAAAAAAACAAAAAAATACAATAAATAATTTATAGGTATCTCTTTAAATATCAATAAGACTTTGTACTAATCAAATCATATTTGATAAATTAAATAATCTTGTATATACATGTGATGGAATTGAATTTAACCATTTTTCAAAAACCATATTATAGTAAAATTACTAAGTAACATATAGTAAATAATTGGAATTCGTATTTAATTTGGAATCATATTGTTGATCAAATTTCCTTTTATGGTAATATGACCACATGTATAATCTTGTATATCAGCACAAAATTAAAGAGATATTAAAGTTTTCTTTTTCAAATCTAGAATAAAAAGAAAAACAAAATATAATATATTCAATATATATTTTATCAAATTTCATATAATATAATCTAATTCTTATAAAAATATAAATTAAATATTAATTATCAATAGTATAGAATATATATATATTAAACCAGTGGGTCAATAGCACAGTGGGTAGTGCTCCATAGTCTTCAAATGCATGTCCCTAGTTCAATACCCACAGGGGGCAAATGCATAATTTACCTTCATTTGTGGGTTTACTGGTTTTCCCACATATATCGTACCCAAACATCCAGCACACGCTCATTTTCAGTTAGGCTGCATGAAGATGGAACCTCTGGTCTTTCTGACGATCGCAGGCTAAAAACAGGTCAAAGCAGAAAAGGTTGTATGAGGAAAGGCTTCTGGTCTAATTCCGATAAAAGCCCACAACCTCCCCTGGCATGGCAGCCTCCGTGCAATAGTGCGAATCACAAGCATGTTGATCCAAATAGGCAACTTTGAAGAAAATCACCGTACAGACAAGATACATGGATAAAGCCCATGGCTCTCCTATAGGAGTTGCGCCCTGCTTGGCATTTATGTCCCTAGATTTGGCAGCTAAAGCCAACTGAGAAGCTTATGGAGTGTCTACTGAAAGAATAAGAAATTCCTTGGATAGACTTGATATATCCAGAAAAGGAAGTTCTTAAGGAGTCGCGTCCCACTTGGTTAGCAACCAAGCCCTCAGATTTGATAGTGAGTGCCAACTATAGGATAATTCTCGGAGCATTTACTAGGAAGTATAGGATAATAAGACCATGGGTATCATAGATGCTTGAGCTCGAGGTATGAAAGTGATAAGGAACCTAGTGACAGTTAACGTGCTTACCATCAATGACCATCCAAAACTGGAAACCAAGGTTAAGATGATTTAAAACTGGTGGCAAGATTTCCTCTTCCTTGATATTTCCCACCTGATGTGTATACCCACCTCCTGGATGTAAGTAAGTATAGTTAGGTTTATACATGTGGTGTAAATTATTTTGCTGTTGACTCAATTGCCAAAATCCTCAAAAATAATTGCGTCTGACTCAATTATTTTATATGTTTTAATAGTGACTCAATTAATTGCGTCAAATAATTGCGTCAATTGCGTCAAGGATCTATCAATTTCTACTACATGTATAGTTAGGTTACAATAGGTAGTGCTAGGATTAGGTTAGCTAAATAGTTAGTCAGATCTTTCATGTAATGATATATAGTTCCAAGTAACTAATAAAAAGTCTTGCATGTAATACGCTTTACCTAAAAAAAAAAAAAAGAATATATATATATTCATATTATTATAAAAGAAAATTTAATCAACAATACAATTTTAAATTAAATATAAATTCTAATTATTTATTATATATTATTTAATAATTCTATTATTATATGGTTTTTAAAAAATAATTAAATTCAATTCTATTATATGTATAATATAAAATATTATAATAATAAATATATTCAATATATTGTTATAACATAAATATATAACTTGATCAAAGCAAATCTGATAACAAAAATAACTTAAATATATAACTTTCAAAGCAAATTAATAAACAACTATCAAAATCAACAAAGCTTTTTATTTATATCTGAAAATATACTTAGATAATATAACAAATATCTAATTAACAAAACAAAGAAATAAATTAAAAAAAAAAACTCTCTTTTTATCGCGTCTGTTTTGCTAAAAATTTCCATATATGGTAATTTTGGTCAAAAAAAATGTTTTACACTCTTTATCGCAAGTAAGCCCCAGCTCAAGAACCTAAGAACACTAAAGACAACTGGTGCAGTGGGATGGGACCTCTGGTTGAAGTCTACTCAAGTTTGGGAGTCTTGTTTATCCTTCGGTTGTATGGGAAAAGGCCCGTGGCAGTACACTTTGGTTCTTTGGTTCTCTTGCAACCCATACCTCCTTTTTATTATGAAAACCATCCTCATATATATCATCACAATCACTATATTCACAAATACTTTCCAAAAAATACACTCAAACAAAGTTGTAGGTTCTAATATTTGTTTCAACACAATCTTCATATACTGGCATCAATTATTGTGCCACCCAAAAAAATTTTCAATCTTTTTTGATCTCAAAAACCGAAATCAGTTTACCTCCTCCAATTGATCGACATTTGACAACCATCCAATCAAAATTCACTACATCACTCAAATCAAAACCACAAAACCAGTTTAAACCGGTTTATCAATCCAACAACAACAATAATAATAACAATAACAACAACAGGCTTAAACCAGTTCATTTGTCTGATCCCTACCATAATAACAACAACTATAACAGTAAACAACTTCAAGTATATTCTACTATTCATGTCAAGAAAAGAAGCATCAACAAGTCGCAAAGAACCAGCGATCTGGGACAATAAGCCTGGCAAAGTGTTCTCTTGGGGATTCAACTTTTATTTTCATAGATTTTATAATTTACTTGACTTAGTTTCAGTTTTAGTTAGCTTTATTTTTTTTTTCTTTTCAAATTTCCAAAAATATAAAAACTTTTTTTCTGAGTAGGTAGGCATAACCGCTACTCCCTTTGTTTAGCAATTAGTATAGTTTAAAATTTCTTTTCTATACTAGTTAAACATCGTAAGAGTAGGCAAGCTAGTATTAAACTTATTGTATGCTTTTGCACCTAAGAGATATTGGTTCTTTCTAAAAGATACGTCTTGATACATACGAAATAAAATAAAGAACTGGTGTTTACCTACTTAAAAAAAAAAACAAAAAACAAAACAAAGAAATATACAACTATTTTTTTTTTTTAAATAAAAAGTATTAGACATACTGGTTTTTATTGTATTATTTATATTCAATATTGCAATTATATCAAAGGTCTATTTAAGTTAACCCATTCCTACCACCTATTTTAATTCAGTTATATAAACTTATTACTATAGAAGTGGAGCCCATATGTTAGATGGAACAAATTCAAGAAATAGGAAGTCCTGCCATCAGTTTAAATCCAACCTTTTTTTTAAGTCCTAATTCGACAATTTTATAACTGCTCGCTGTCAAAGATCCTGTATATTGCAAGGTTAATTAGAATATCTGAATAACCTGAATACTTTTTGTTTAGTCCTTTAGAAAAGGTACTTGTACTTTTTATCATCACCTATAACTTTAGATTTCCTTTAGAGATTCTCTTTTTTTAAGCAAGTGCCAGATTGAAATAAAATATTCTTTGTACTACAAAGTCTGCTATACTAGGGGAGGTAATTTTTATAAACTTTTATTGGAATTAGACCAGAAGCCTTTTCTTATGCAACTTTTCCTACTTCAACCTGTTTTCAGCTTGCAATCATTAGAAAAACCAGAGGTTTCATCTTTATACAACCTAATTAAATTTGATTATAATCCAAATATTTGAATATGACATTTGTAGAAAAACCAATAAATCCATAAATAAAGATAATTTTTATGTGTTTTGCCTTCTGTGAATATTGAACTAGAAATATACATTTAAAGATTAAGAAGCACTACCTACTATACTATTGATTCACTAATCAAAATATACAACTATTAGTAAAAATATATATTAAATAAATAAAAAAAAAATAAGAAAATACATATTAAACAAACAATAAATAATTATATAAATATTCTACAATAGTAACAAAATCAAAATTAAAAAATAATAAAAAAACAATGGAAAAACAATAAAACAATATATATATAATATAATTATATATATTTAATACAATAGCAGAAATTCTAGCAATTTATTAAAGAAGCAAATAATTGATCACCTTAGAATATTAAAAGATAATTATAATAAAAAAGATCAAAGATAGTTACATATTCTTATAAAAGATAAATCAATTAATATAGTTTTAAAAATTTTAAATCTAAAAGTATTTATAAATATTATAACTATTGATATTATAGTACCAAGACTTTTTAATATCAACTCAAACATTGTAATTAAATGGACTCTAGCTAAAAAATATATCAAACAAATATGAAAATTTAATTAATTCAATATAAATATTTTAAATAGATTTCTAATTAAAGATTCTTAATAAGTAACTCAAATATTAAGTATACTTCAATCAATACAAGACAATTTAAAGCAATCCAATATCAAACAAACTTATATAATATATAATAATATAAATTAAAAATCTCCAAGTACAAATCAACAAATTTTAGAAATAAAAATAAAAGACAATTAATAAAAAACTTAATCACAACTAAAGAAATATAGATTTTAGAAATAACTATAGAAAAGCAATACTTTTTAAATAATAATACAAATAATATCTTTGTATTTATTTCAACTTAAAGCTTAAATATTAAAATAATATCTAATTATGTAACAAGGAATAAGTAATATTAATCAACAAACCCCTTTTATATTTGTAAAAAAAGAATCTACAAAGTTGAAATAATAATAACAAATATATTAGAAAACAATAAATCAAAACAAATAAAATACCCGATTAATATATTTAAACTTTTAGAAAACAAACAATATCTTATTAATTTCTCTTTTTAAATAGTAATGAATAATATATTTTATCTGATATTTTATAATAAACTATATATAAAATATTAAATATATTCAGAAATATGTATGAATTATTGACAATATTGCTAATTACTATATCTTTAATACTAATATTTCTAATATGTAATTACATTTTAACTAATTATAAATATTACAATATTTATAATAATATTTATTAATAATGATTTTGTTATTACTTTTTTGTTTTTTTTCATTAAGTTATCTTACTTATTAAATGATTATTTAATATTAATTTCTTTGAATAGTCTTTTGATATGCAAACTCAATACTTTTACAAATCCTTCAGATAATTATAAAGTTAATAAATAAAAAAAGTTTTAAAAATCTTTTGCTGGAATTTAAAAATTAAAAATAAATATATTAATATACCTTTTTATTGTCTATTTCACAATCAATTTTATTATTTATTTTATTATTCTAAAAAAAAAAAAATTTAATAATTTCATTAATTTATTTTTTAAAAAAAATAACTTACTTGATTAAAATTATCAATTAATTTTTGAATAACAGAGATAAGAATTTTTTTTTTTTTATCTTTATTTATTTTTATATAATTTCTAATACCCAAAGAAGAAATATGTCTAGATATTGAAAACTCTTTCCCGCTCCCTTCAAATTTTTGAAAAACTTCCTTTTTAGGAAATCTAACGAGACATGAATGGAGGACATGTCAAGTTATATCTTTCTTTAAAGAAACTTTTTCCCTTTCTTTATCACTATCGAGGATAAAAACTCTTTCCTAGAGTAGGCCTGTCAGTTTATTTAAGACTGATATTTCCCCTTTCCAACATGGAAAGTTACCTCTGCCAACACCGACACAACACTTCTCCTATACCTTAAGACCTGCTACACATGAGCCAACTTTAAGAGTTTGGTTGAAAAGAGTTAAGCTGCAGAAGAATGGAACTCTTGGTTGAATTCTTCAAGACTTGGGATACCTTGTTGATGAAAAGTGCATAGAGAAAGGCCTTTGGTTTGATATTTTTTTCGCTCATACACCTAGATACAAATTTTCTCACCAAAAACTGAAATCAGTTTACTCCTATCAAACGATTGACATTATTCCTTATCCAATTACATCTCGTGAAAATCGTACTATCCGACATTATAATAATAATAATAACAATAACAACAACAATAATAACAATAACAACAATAACAACAACAATTATCACATGTTAATATTAAATAAACAACTTTAAAGAGATCAGTGATGTGAACACTAACATATGGTGCTATCATGACTTTTAAATAGCTTACCGATTATGTAGGAGTTGCATCCTGCTTGACAGTTTTGCTCCTAGATTTGGCAACTTAAGCCAACCGAATCCTTTGGAGTGTCTACTAGGAAATTTTGGAGTCATGTCCCACTTGGTCTTAGAGCCCCTAGATTTGATAGTTTGTGCCAACCAAAGATTACAGATTCGGAGCATTTACTAGGAAGTATATAACAACGTTTAATCCCCTCTAAACCCATAGCTGCGTGAGCCGAAGTTGTGATGTGAGAAGTTATTTATTAAGTATTAACATGTAGTTTATCTTTTCCGGTTGGGTCTGAAGTCATTACTATAAATAGCACGGTCTGTCATGCTACTATCTAGATCATTATTAGTTTTAAAATTTCTTTTCT
>CAJVPV010003695.1:0-10950 GCA_910591835.1 Acaulospora morrowiae | reverse complement strand
AACGGACGAATTTGAGTTTATTTTTTAGAGAAAGAGCAGGATACTCGGACCAAATTATTACGCCTCAGCCTTACAAACCTAATTATCAGAGAGAACTTTGAAAGACCCTCACAGATAAGTCCAATTAGCTTATCCACTTGCTTTAGACCGAAGGTTGTTTACTTATGGTGGATCCAAGGTTCTTATGGAGCTTGGAAAATGCATTTGCTAGTGGTTTATTTTCTGAAGTTCCTGACCTAAAGAGAAAATAGTGGAGGGTATTTTTCTACAAGTTTCTTCTTTCCAGTAAGGTGTTCTTGCCATAGACCAAATGGATAAAGTTTTGTTTATTTGTTGCTGAAATATCCAAAGTTTTTCGAAGAAGGAAGAGTAAACAAGTAGGGGAGGCACCTGCCTTCAGAGGGTAATGTTTTTAAGGAAAGTGTGTAGACTTTATTATCAAAAAATAAAAAATATTTTTTGAGAATGTCTGTTTTTTGGGTTGGCAAGGGGATCAGTGAAAAGAGTTTTAAAAAAAATGATAATATGTTATATAATAGCTTTATCGTGATTTAATATTTTACTTTTTTTTTTTATTTTTTTTTGTTTATTTTATTTTTTATTGTAGAATCTTATGTAATTACTGAACTTATTGTATAAAAGAACTGTATTGTAAAGAAAGAAAAATGAATAACATTTGTTAACAATTAAAAAAAAATTGATTTTTTGACTATAATTAATTCTGTTTTACCTTTAATCATAAATTCTTATTATTATTACACAAATCTTAGCTTTTATTAGCAATAGATTTGCTAATAGCAGTGATACTGCTTTGACCTATTTTTAGCTTACGATTGTTAGAAAGACCAGAGGGCCATCTTCATGCAGCCTAACCAAATTTGATTAAGATTCAAATGTTTGAAGTATAACATTTGTAGGAAAACCAATAAGCCTACAAATAAAGAATAAATTTTTATGTGTTTTGTCTCCTTTAGGTATTGAACTAGAAACATGTATTTAAAAACTAGGAAGCACTATCCATTATACTATTGATCTACTGGTTTTTTGTTTATATATATGTTTTTAATATATAATTTGAGTATATTATAAATATATAGTATACTATTTAAGTTATAAAAAAAATAATATTTTTATCAGAATAGTTGACTATATTTATTTTTATAAAGAGAAATGTTTTGATAAAGGTAAGTAATTAAAGATAAATAAAATAAATAAAAAATATTTTAAAGCAAGAATAATATAAAAAGTAATATGTGAAAATAATAAATTAGTGATATAAAGATTATTCTATAATATGTAATATTTTAAGAGTAAATGTTAATAAAAATTTAATAAGAAGTAATATAAATTTTTAATAAAAATTAAGTATAGCAATAGATATCAAAATATACTTTTTTCTTTAATCTTATATAAATAATCTCAATATATGGATTAAATTTTAATCAATTTTAATTCAAACTATTCTTTTATTAGCTCTAAGATTTTATATAATTTGTAAAGTACTTTTTTTATTAAATTTTTATATTCCAGATTATATTAATAGACAAGTTAAAATATTCTTTTTGTGATATATTATCTATATTATTAGAATTGTTAGCTTTAAAAATTTCAATATTACCTAAAATAAAAATAATAGTCAAAACAATTTACAATATAATATTAAACCAATCTTTTTCAATTGTATTATTTCAATATTTTTTTACATTACCACTTATTAGTTATGCTAATACAAACTATTATAATTTATTGAATTAAATCTGTTAACTTATATACAGTATAAATCTTTTTAATTTTATATTTAATTATTTTGTTTTTTACAAATTTGAATCTTTTAACCAGTTTAAAAATATTATTAAAGCAAACAAAAAACTCAAAAAAACTTATTAAATCAAATATAAATATTTTTTTATGTAAAACTAATTAAATCAAATATAAATATTTTTTTATGTAAAACTAATTAAATCAAATATAGATATTTTTTTATATTTTATATAAAACTAATCAGATTAAATATAAATATTCTTTTATATTCTATATAAAACTTATAGCAAATCAACTTTTTACAAAATTAAAATTGTACAAGAGATATTCAATATTTTATTCAATTAATTTTTGCTTTTATTATAATATTGAAGAAAAACATTTGATTACATTTTGCATTGTTTATATAGTAACAAATATTTTAATAAAAAAAAAATCAAAGCTTATTGATCTGATTTAATCCAATTAATTCAATAATATCTTCACAAACATAATATATTTAAATTTATTGATACAAGTTTTCTAATTAGACTTTTTATCTTTCAAATAATATTGGGCAATTATTCATATCTATTTGATAACATTAGAAAAAACAAAGAGAATATTTCCAATAAATTATTAAAAATATTATATAAAGTCTGAAAATAAAGATTTGAAACTATTATTACTTTTCTTTTTACTGAAATAAAATAAAAAAAAAATCAAAATATTTATTTTACTATTGCAAACAAATGAAAACATCTTTAATATAATTATAAATATTTTAAAAACAATTCATTTAAATATTAACAAAATCATATTTACTATTATAACAATATTTTTGTTTTGAATAAGCATAAGTAATTCAATATTAATAGTGTTAACCTATTCATGCAATATATAATTAGCAGTATTAATTTAATTGCAATAGATTACAATTAATTTAATTTCATATAAAGATTGTTGATATATTTATTATAAATAAATATTAATAAAATCATGCATTTTATTCACATTGTAAAAATAATAATAATAATAAGTAATCTGTATATCATATACTGTATATACAGTACATTAATAAAGTTTTGTATTCAATGTTTTTTTACTATAAAAAAATATTATAAAATATAATCAAACTTTATTCCAATAGGTTAAATTTATTAATTTAACAGATATGTCTTGAATAAAAAAAAAAGATTTAAGATTTATATTTATTAATTTATTTATTTGAAAAATAATTTTAAATTTTTTATTTAAATTTTTTAAATCTTTTTTCTTATTTAAAAAAATACCAATTTATTTTATGATAAATAAAGCATAAATTGAAATTAAAAAGCTAAAATAAAAAGATTTTTTATAAAAATTTCAAAAAATGTGAAGTTAAAATATTATAAAATAAAAAAAATCATTTAAAATAAAATTAAATTAAAAATATTTTTTTTAGTTAATAAATCGAAAAGATAGAATTTTATTTGATTAAAAATAAATATAATTTTGAGATTCATTTTTTTTCTTTTTAGTTTTATTTAGTTCGAGTGGTTTGATCAAAAGATAAAAATAATTCGAATGAAAAATTTTTTATTAAAAAAAAAAAAATTCAATTTAACAAAAAAAAACAAAATATACTGCAATAATTATAAAATATACTGATTTTACAGTATCCAATTTTTTTCTCTTCACTTGTTTATCCAATCCAATCCAATCAAAATAAATTATATTTGTTCATTGATTTCATATTATTTTCATTTATTGTGATTTTTGCTTAGGATTATTGTATTTTCCGGTTTTCGTTGACAATGAATGTGTAAATTTCAAAATTTTTTTATCGAGTAATCTTGCATACCATTTTTCCCGAAATATGTGAGAATGCATATGTTGCGTATTTTTAAAATATACAGTATATGTATTGCAAATGGAAAAAATAAGAATGTTACAATTGATTCAGGTGTGATTCTATTTTTAATTTATTTAATTTTAAAATCAACAATCGATTACACCCAAAATCGATGAGATAGATCGTGATGCGATGCGACCGTCGATTTTGGCATAATTGATAGCAACATTTAGTCTATACATTCCTAGAGTCAATTTTACGGAAAAAGAATCATCCTTTTTTTAAAAGGAGGTCAAATTTTTATTGATGACAGATAACCGCATGGTTAACGGTTTTCGCAGTACGACAGCGTATGAATAAATTGAAACAATTGTATTGAAGTGATTTTTGCAGGAAACAATATATCGAAATAATAGAAATTGTGCGAAGCTAGAATCCATTATAAGCAATTCTTATTGTGTTGCTATTTTACGTATTCGAGGATGCAGGAATTACTGTATATTGGGAGATTGGGAGGAACAAATAAATTAGCAGCATTTTCCGATTGAAATTAATTGACTAGATTGTGGCATTTCGTATTTATTGTTATTATTATTTTTTTTATCAGGAGAATATGTTGTAGATTGCAAGCACTAATGAACCAATTTATTGTTCGATTTCTTTTTTTCCGAGGGAGCATGCGTAGACCGATTTTTCTTTTTTTCGACTTGAATGAACTGCACGCGGAAGGCTAAGGCTCGAATTCTCAATATTGAATCACGGAATTATCACCGACAAATCCCCATCAATCATTACAAAAGCCTTTATTTTTTAATGTCTTCTCCGACGACAATTTCTTCCCACCAAATACCTTGCCTAAATATATCTTCAATGCATAGATCGCAATATTACAACAAGCAACCGCCAGTAAACAGAATTTATTTTTTTTTGTCATTGGCACGAAAGGCAATTTATTGTTCGAATTTCCTATAGTTCCCATCAATTACTTTATCATTACTTATGGAGAATAAAATGATATACTTAAATAAATAGTCAGAAGCCCTCGACAAATGATTGTGGGCGATCCTTCAGTAAACTATAAGATTTTGTTTTTTTGAATTTAAGCTATGCATAAATGTCACATGCCATGATTTTACGTAATGTGCATAATCCTTGCAGTGCACGTGGTACCATAAATTAAATGTTGGATTTACCGTGAAAACTCAAATTGTGGTCCATTATTTTCCGAAAACTCCGTTGGGGAAATTAATAGCCACTAGGAATGTCACAGGCGGAGCAAGCGGAAACGTCATTGTTTCCAAATTTGTGTCAATCATCACGTGCGCAAGATAAAATTATATGATGCACAATAATTTTTCTATGTACTTTTTTTGGAAGAACAAGGTAGATAACAAAATGCATGGGTTCGAGTTTTTCCAAAGTGATTCTCACAATTTGAAGATTCCGATTGAGATAGTAGAATTGATTATTGTTACATTATTGATCCGTTTAAACGGTGGAGTTTCTATAGATGGAAAACTGTCGATATTATAATTTATCCTATAAAACGACGCTTTTGAGATGAAGGTCGAGGACAGAAATTTCACTCGAGCAATTTCATTTATCAAAACAACCGCGGTATTTTATCGCAACTTTATCTTTCCCTCTATTTCAAACGTTCATTTTCACTATGACCACTGTAGACATATCGAACACAGATATTTATCTTGTCTGTAACGACGATATTCAACTAATAAGCTTAATAGTCTCAAGTCTACGGGATAAAGGTTCTCGTAGAATACATCTTTTGATTTCTGCTCAACAAACGCAAGTAAGTAGAATTTTTTGGAATAAAACCTTGCTATTCGACATTGTAATCAGGCAGCAAGTAACACCAATGAATTCAACAGTATATCGAGGAATCTGTAGGCGTAAATATAATAAGAGGTATCTGGAAAGATATTGAAGATTACGAGATGACTATAGCAAGTAATTAAAAGTTACAGTAAACTCTCGTATTCGTTGATCGTTCATTACCCTGATTTGTTGCTAAACACTTGTGAATTTTCCGCGTGTAGACGCCGTAATAGTAATAAGTATGCTATATCATGAATTCGAGAAACAAGAAAAATTATTTTCTGCTTGCGTTCGAAAAGGGGTGGCCTTGTTCGTTGCATGGGATTCGGGAATGGAGAGGTAAGTTCAACGTATCATTGAATTATCCTTCCGTCACGAAATTTTATTTACACGTATATTTGTTAGGGAAAATCTGGTGCGCAATCAGGCGTGCCCAAGGACACAACTCCATCAAATATTGTTGGATTATAAATCTCACTGTACGACCTTTCAAGCACCTCACCACGTACATTCGTCCACATCTCATCAAATTCCTTACACTTCAACTCCATCCTCCACATCACGACAAATTTCTCGCTTTCCGTCTTCTGTAGAGAGGACGCAGTGGATTTTATTTCAAGTTGGAATATTTTCCGACGAAATTTTAAAGAATGACATTTCTGCTGTTACCACAGCATTTCATAGTCCGAAACAGTTCATATTTATAAACGTATCGGTAAAATCGGATTTTTCAAAGATGATCGCTGAGGTCATTGTTAACAGGAGAATTAATCTAAATAGAAATTATGTTGTGGGCGAATTTGTTTCCCATACATTCCTAGGGCATGTTTATAAAGTCTTTAATCATGGTATATTTTTATTTCATTCCCTCACTCTTCAATGCGTTATAACTTACATTCTTCTAAAATATCATACATGATGTACCGATTTCTGCGTAGGAGTTGCCTATGACGGATCATTGCCTTGCGAGATATCGGAATTTGAAATGAGCAATCTGCTTCGTCTCTCTGGGATCATCACATCTAAACCAATACCGCGTATACTATATCCGGATTGGGACATTTATGTTTGTAAATTAAGCATGGAAATTTCTCTCCAACACGAAGCAATTATTTATAAATTATTAAAAGACCATCAAAAAATTACGTTAAGACATTGGATCTCCCAAATTACCAACGAGAGGTCTGAAGAAGGACAACATTCAGTAAGAGATATGGATATTTAAACTAAGCATAACGGTAAATGAAACAAAGACATCTAACATAGTTGGTATTTCTTTTCTTTCTTTCTTTCTTTCTTTCTTTCTTTTTTTTTTTTGTTATCGACATTTTTTTATAAGAATGATATCGGTCAATTCCTGTCTAAAGAGATTCCAAATTGTTCTTATTGGATGGTTACCTAAATCTCATTTATCCGTACGTAAGACATTACTTTGATTATGATAAGAATTGTCGTACACGACAATAACGATAGCATATGCAATATACATTTTTTTCCTTTATGTCTCCTAGTTCAGGTGGCAACGATGTTGTTGACATGAAAAAATTGTTACAGGTTAACAAAAATGTCAAAGTTGACTAGTTAATGATTACCAAGAGGTTACTAGAATGGACATGTAACGAGAATTTTTAATTATAGCAATAATATATCAAATTTTATGTTTTCCCCCTTTTCTTTATTTTTTTTCTTTTTTAAAAGAATTCTTATTAGACAATTATGTAAGTTTTGCCTTTTTCTTTGTAACTAATGTAATAGGTTCCACGCGCTTAACCAATTGCAATCACCTTGACAAGAGCGTGTTCCAACTTTGTACCTCATTACCTCTATCATTTCCACTGATTGTGTGAAATTTATAATTGAGATTTACAGCAATTAAAAATGTGGTCTGGTCTGGTCGGGTACGACTTGGTTGAGTTCACGTATCAATTTTTTTTTCTGGAGTCGAAAAACAAAGCGTAAATCTTTTCTTTCTAGGGTCAACAAATAAACATGCATTGACCAAATATAGTATATGTGATTATTTAAGAATTTCAAACGTTAAACCTAATTTATCTTGAATGCGAAAACTTAAAAAAAAGGATCAATTATATTGTCAATCGGAAAATCCAGGTCCGGTGATTCAGGGGCCATTTACCAATACGTTACTTTGTGCGCCAACTTCTTGATGAACCAAATAGAATTTTGGGGGAGAGCTAAAACCCGAGAACGTGCTTAAATCGTTTAGCTATAGCCAAACATGGTCAACTATGCTCATTATTATGTTGGATAATCGGTGAAAGACCCAGAGAACATCTTCTTGGAATTTGTCTAATATGTTTGAAAAAACATACTGTAATTTTTTAAATAGTAGTCACATACTGTATATTCTTGCTGAAATACGAAAATTTTATTTTGGTTTATATTTTTTATTTTTTCGTCGATAAGTTATAAAATTCAAAGTTTCGTTTCTCGCAAGAGAGTTCCAATACTTTGGAAAAAAATTTGAGTAGTTGAGTTCCAATATGTTGGAAGGGATACAAGACTTCCCCATTCATGTAGGGGTCAAGGAGTAGCATTCGTTTAACAATGTACACATTTCTGGTCCTCCCCATTACCGACCAGCCAGAATGCAACAACCAACCACTCTTCATCAAGCATCATTCAATGAAATATCAACATGGTTGACCGAAGAAATGTTTCAATGACGGCAAGACATAGGTAATTTATTGGTCTTGATTTCTATCTCAAGAGCGACTTTATCCTTTTGCGGATAAGAAAAAAATTGCCTTGTGCTTTAACAGATTGTGTAACATCGGTAAATCTCTATTTTTCCGTGATGCGCAAATATCATAATGTATGCTGGGTAACAATAGATTACGCTTATCTACAGTAGGTGTGCTTTGCAATCGAATTCGTCGAAGAAATTTCCTTCTTTTTTTTTTTCTTCTTTTTCTTTTTAATTAGGTCAATAGAAAAGGGTAACGCCTTTGTTGATTTTGATACGTACTCGACTTTTGTTATGATAAAAAATCAACATACTGTATGTACATTTATTTTTTGTTGCAGTATACTATATAGCGCATCGCATGTACAGTATTTATTTATTTATTTATTCTATTCTATTCTATTTTCATTTTCAATTATTGGTTTATCCATTCGTTCGTTATTTATTATAGATTTGGAAAATTTTTTACGAATGCCAGATGCTTCAATATATTATAGATTAACCCCTGATTAGAGGGAAATAATATTTTTTTCCCAAAAAAAATAAAAAAAAAATCTATAATCATCTTTACACAAAAAAATTATCATGAATAAAGATCCACCCCAGATAACTATTCTGTTGATTATTACCATCTCAATATGATTTAAAAAATTGATGATGTTAATTGAATAGAGATTTAAAAAATATTTTATTCCTATTTGGTAATTTGAATTTGAAAATCGATTTTTTAGTTATAATAATAATAATATGCTATAATCAACTAATAATATAACAAAAAACATCATTTCATAATAATGGTTAAAAATGGTTAAAATATTATTTATTGGTTTTCAAAAAGTAATGGTTAAAATACAGTATACTGTAGGTGACACTATCGATGCATGTCACCTATATACTGCATTTTATCCAAAGTAATAATTAAAAAAAATTTTTTAATCTTTGCTATTTTTTATATACTGTATAATTACAAATAGACGTTGAATATAAAATATTTATTAACTTTAATTTATCAATATTATATTAACAATCTTTTATATAAATTATTTTAAATTAATTATAGTATATCACAATATATAAAATTAAAAAATAATATTACAACCGAAGTAAAAAAATTTTATAATTTTATTTCATTATATTTTATAAATCTGTTTTTATTATTATTTATTAAACATATTATTAAATTAAAATAAAGTATATGAAAAAAACTTGATATTTTATATAAATGTAATGTTGTTGTTAATAAGAATGTTTTGATTAATTTATTTATTAAGTTATTATTATATAATATCATTGTTATTATTATAAACAAGTTTGAATCAATTTGATTATTGTTATAATAAGTTATTAAGTTTAATTAATATTTTTAATTATATAATTGTTTGAAAAGATGAATCAAATTTTGATTTTTTGTATTAATTAAAATTTTATAAATTTTAAAATAATACAATATTACATATTAATAGAAAAATAATTAAAGGATTTGATTAAATAAAAAGAATCTAATAATTTTATTTAAAAAAAAAAACAAGCAAAACTTTTAAATATATTATAAATAAAACTTTGTTAATCTTATACAATTAAAAGATAAACAAAACTTTCAAATTTGAATAAACTTTGATTAGAAACCCCATCCCATTATATAAGCTATCTTAAAGATTTTTGAGTTTTTAAATAAGAGCTTATTTGCAATAAAAAATATAAATATTTCTTAACAAAAATTATATCTCACATAATAGTTAATATTTTTATATAAAAAATATAAATTCAATAAAAAAAATCAATAATAATATATAATTTGATATTAGGATCTTGACATATATCAAGCCCTTTAAAAATATCTCTTTAAAATATAATAAAATTACTAAACTATTAAACTAATATTGAAATTAACTCTAAGGTAAATAATAAAACTAATATTAATGAAATTAATAAAGATATTATATTTTAATCTCAAGAAATATCAAATATTGGATTTTGATATAAGAAATAGAATCAATTCCTATTATAATAAGTATTTTAATAACTACTTTATCTGTATATAAGTTTAAAACTTTATATTTAAATTAAATATAAACATAATATTACTGATAATAAAGTTGAAAGAACTTGAAATATTAATAAGTAAAGCTTGAAATTATAAAATATTTATAGTTATATAACTTGTCCTAAGCAAGTTTTATATTTTTATTATAAATATACTAAAGCAATTGTATGAAAAGAGAAAGATGAATTTAGATTTCATATCTCTTTATTAAAATAGCTGCTAAAATTAATTAAAAAATTAGAAAAATTTTATAATCAATATTATAATAAAATTATTATACTATAATTAAATATATTTTTATTTATAAAATATTTACTAATAAATCTAAAAATTTGTATATAATTTTGTGATTTTTATATTAAAACTATTATTTTGTTTATGTTATATAATAATTAAATTATAAAAAATATATATATTAAGTTATTATTATATAATATTATACCTGATTTTAACCTTAGATCTTTACTATCCCTTGTTCAATTTTAGTAGTATTTATCCTTAAAATATCTTCTATTTTAGAATAATCTTTGTATAACTGATCTACTATTTCCAAATACTGTACTTTTTATGCTATCTTTGCTCTAGAATATTTTCTATTATCTTATTTATCTTTAATTACTTCTTTTCATCAAAGCATTTTTCTCTATAAAAACATATATATTTATCTATTTTAACAAAAATAGTATTTTTTTTATAACTTAAATAGTATATATAGCTAAAGATGGGTCCCTAAAGTATTTAGCATATAAAATTTACGTCCCTTTACATCCACGTCCCCTAGAGGACATAATT
>CAJVPV010003694.1:0-10952 GCA_910591835.1 Acaulospora morrowiae | reverse complement strand
AAAAATTAACCATGTAATAATAATTACGTATTAATAAAGATCATGAGACATGTCTCACCTTAACAGTAAAAAAAAAAAGAAACTAAAGGAATAGTGGAAAAACAAATGCGAAATAATAGCAAAATGGGAAAAAAAAAGGCATTATAGTATAAAAAAAAAGAAAAAAAAAACAAGAAAAAAGGAAAATCTAACAGAAGGAAAGAGAACCAGAAATCGAAACCCAAAAGAAAAAGAAGTTGTAGCAGCAAAATGGGCAGAAAAAATGATAAAATGGTATACAAACTACAAGTGGAATGTAGAATACAACAATTATACATATATACTATTTATTAATACTAATGGAGCCTTGATACATTAGTTTTTGATCTCTTTTCTTTTTGTATAGCAGGGAAAATAAATCAAATAGCTCAAGGCTAATCTTTAGTATTCTTGATATAGTTCAATATATAAATAGAAGTGAAGTTATAACATTAATATATACAAATTTATAAATAACTAATATAAATGTCACAAACTAATAAAGTATATCAGGCAAGGCCCAGCTAGTGTTTAAAAAAAATGAAGATAATATTAATATTTGAGGATGTTTTACTTATTATGGTAAACAATATTTATCTAGAATTGAAGAAAATCTTAATATTGAATTTTATAAACAAATTTTGAAAGAAGAATTAATGTATTTATTAAAATATTATAATTTAGCTTCTAAAGATATTATATTTCAATATGATAATAATTCTAAACATAAGACTAAAATAGTTCAAAAATAGTTAAAAAATAATAAAATTAGAACTATTTCTTAGTTATCAAATCTCCAGATTTAAATCTAATAAAAAATATCTGAAATAATATGAAAAGAAGAATTAATAATTTAGAGATTAATATTAATAATAAAGAAATTCTCTGGAATATTTTATTAAAGATCTGGAATAAAATATCTAAAAAAACTTATAAAAAATATATAGAAACAATGCCTAAAAGAATCAATAATATTATTAAAACAAAAGGTGGTTATACAAGATAGTAATAGAAATCAAATATATTTTTATAATTATATATATTATAATGGTGTAACAGTGAGTCAGTCTCTAACTCTAACAGAGATTCATATAACTGTTACATGGTAAATGAAAGAAAAGGTGATTTGAGACATGTTTGTATTTGACCAAGTCTTTATTAAATTTCTCACTTCTATGGTTTTTCACTCTCTCCCTTTTCACTTTACATTCTTTTTATACTTCTCTTTCTTTACAATTGGCTATGGCAGCTTGGGTGTAAAATAATAAGCTATAGTACAATAACGGGGCTTTAAGCTATCTTATATAATTTCTCTCATCAATTTCTTTCATCACTTATTATTACCTAATTATTACAGCTGACTTATCATTGTTATGACTAATGATCACGTGACTACAGTCGCGTCCCATTTCTTCCTGTTACAATATGCATTTTTTATAAATAAATAAATTTTTTTGTTTTTTTTGAAAAACTCCAAAAATATTGCAACAGTAAATTTTTTAAAATTTATCATAAAAATTTTTTTTATTAATTTAATATCTATTTTAATTTATACATTATTTAAGCATACTTATATTCTATCTATAGTATAAATTTAATCATAATATGATTTATCCTACTTAAAATTTTAGCATTTAAAGATCGCCGATCAGGTGTTGCGTTCTTTTTGGGAGACGGTGTATCTCTGTACTTTTACATATTGTTTATGCTTCTCTTTCTTTACATTTGGCTATGGCGGCTTGGGCACGAAATAAAAAGCACTAATACAATGACATGGCTAAAGCTAGATGACATAATTCTTTTTCGCAACCCATTCCGTCCCTCCTTTATTACTTAATTACCTCAGCCGACCCACATTGTCGCGACGATCGATCACGTGACTGACGTCGCGTTCCATTTCTCCCCGTTACAGTGTGTATTGATTAACAGATAAAATTGGCGTAATTTTGTGCAACCATCCGTTCATATTTAATTACTGTACTGCCTTACACGAAAATCGATATTTTATTTTACTAGTGACAATATTAGAAAAATTAAATATTTGGTATATAAACAATGATGTCCTTTTCAAATGCAAATGACGAAAAAGAAGAGTGGTTTATCAATGCAATTCAAAACCGATATATTAAGTTGTTTGACTATAATTTATTTAATCAGTTTCAGTTTATTGCAATGGGAGGCTTTGGTAAGGTTGAAAAGGCATACCTAAAAAGTGCAAGAAATACTGTAGTCTTAAAAAGCTTGCACAATAACGTTAAATATGAACCGAAATTTTATAAATTATTCGTAAGCGAGGTAATTGTGTAAAAATATACTTCCTTTTAATGTTATACACTAATTTTTATTCATATATCTATTAAGTTACAAAATGTCAACGCTGTTAATCATAGTGATAATGTTATAAGATTTCTGGGAATTACTCAGGGTAAATATATAGAAAATTAAAAAAATTTTTAAATTTTTAATGTTTAAATGTTATATACTACTAGATCCAAAGGCAGATATCTTCTTCTTGGTATTTCAATACGCTAATGGGGGAAATCTCCGTGATTACCTTCAAGATTTACATAAACGAGATTGTTTTAATGAACTCGAATGGCCTAGAAAAATCAGAATGGCCAAAGAAATTGCGAAAGGATTATGCTGTATACATGCAGCAAATATTATTCATCGAGATCTAGTAAGTAATTATTATAAAAATTTTGAGATTATATTAAAACTATTCTGATCTTTAAGTTTATTACTTTAGCATTCTAAAAACGTTTTAATACATGATGATAGATTGATGATAACGGACTTTGGGATATCTAAATCCGAGGAATTCACAACATCTGTTTCTGGATGCGCACCGCAATTTTATTGTGACCCGCAATATTTAAATGACCATTCTTATAAACGAGAGAAATCCTCCGATGTCTATAGTTTAGGTCTTCTTTTATGGGAGATATCTAGTGGGAAGGTTCCAAATAGTCAAATTAGTTTAAAAGATCTTATTATTGACGGAAAAAGAGAATCACCAGTTGATGGCACTCCTTTGGATTATATAAATATTTATTATAGAGCTTGGCAGGATGAACCAAATAAACGTCCTACAATTGAAACTATTCTAGACGATCTTGAAAATATTAAATTACAACCAGTACATCAAACAAAAGCCAAAGTAGAAGAATCTTTTACAGATGATAATTCGAATTCGTTCGAAGATTCCGATATTTCGATTGGTTGCAGTTCCATCAAAACGCATAGCAATGCAGGTCATTATTTTATAATTGATAAATTCAGAATTTAATATTTGAATTAACTTGGAATTATCTTTCTATTTTTTAGAAAACACAAATAAAGCCTCCATCAAATTTCTATTTCAAAATGTTATTAATTATATAGACGAAAGTTTACAGAATCTTCAAATTATTAATGTTAATCCCAAAAATTTAAGTGAAAATAGATTGGAAAATAAAAATGGTATAGTATATCAGTGAATATGGATTTATTATAACTTTCCATGGCATATTAATTCCTATATAATAAAAGTATGTGATTAATGAGCTTATTAATTAAAAACATAATATTAGGTACTCTTAAGGACCTAAGAAATAAAGTTCAATCATACTTTGAAGAAGGAGAATATGTAAAGGCATTGGAACTTTGGGAAGTTATTCTTAATAATCCTCAACACATACTAGAAGATCAAAGGAATGCGTCGATATGGAATCTTAAAAACAAATTTATAGATTATTCGGCAGGAAAAAAATTGTCTGAGGCTCTATGCAAGAATACCACCCTGACTAATTTGAATTTGGAAAGAAACGGTTTAGGAGAATCGGCAGGAAAAGCATTAGCTAAGGCTCTATGCAATAATACCACCCTGACAGAGTTAAATATAGGATATAATAATATAGGAGAATCGGTAGGAAAAGCACTGGCTGAGGCTCTATGCAAGAATACCACCCTTACGGTATTAAATATAGAATATAATAAAATAGGAGAATCGGCAGGAAAAGCACTGGCTGAGGCTCTATGCAAGAATATTACCCTGACTAATTTAAATTTAACAAGTAATGATTTAGGAGAATCGGCAGGAAAGGCACTGGCTGAGGCTCTATGCAAGAATACCACCCTAACTAATTTGAATTTATATAATAATTCAATAGGAGAATCGACAGGAAAAGCAATGGCTGAGGCTCTATGCAAGAATACCACCCTGACTAATTTGAATTTATGGAATAACAAAATAGGAGAATCGGCAGGAAAAGCACTGGCTGGGGCTCTATGCAAGAATGTCACCCTGACTAATTTGAATTTATGTAATAATTCAATAGGAGAATCGGCAGGAAAAGCACTGGCTGAGGCTCTATGCAAGAATGTCACCCTGACTAATTTGAATTTATGTAATAATTCAATAGGAGAATCAGCAGGAAAAGCGCTGGCTGAGGCTCTATGCAAGAATAGCACCCTGAGTAATTTAGATTTAGGTTTTTGTAATATAGGAGAATCGGCAGGAAAAGCACTGGCGGAGGCTCTATGCAAGAATACCACCTTGACGGAATTAAATATAGAATATAACAAGATAGGAGCATTGGCAGGAAAAGCACTGGCTGAGGCTTTATGCAAGAATACCACCCTGACGGTATTAAATATAGAATATAGTAAAATAGGAGAATCGGCAGGAAAAGCAATGGCCGAGGCTCTATGCAAGAATACCACCCTGACTAATTTGAATTTATATAATAATTCAATAGGAGAATCGGCAGGAAAAGCACTGGCTGAGGCTAAGAAGACTCGAAAAAGTTATATCGATATTTATTACTAAACCAATCAATAAGATAGCTTGGAATCACAAAGTTTCTATATTTTAATTTGGTTATTTTAGGATCATTGTCGAGAATTTTCAGAAATTCAATACTTCAGCAGATTTTTTTTATAATTTTAGGATAGCCAAGATATCGGTTGTCATAAAACTCGTTTTTTCTTAAGTCCAAATATAACGATTATATTATATAAATTGTATAATTATAAATTATTTTAATTACACCCGTAAAATTTGTTTATATTCATTGTGCGAATGTACAGTATATTTTGACATATTGTCGTGGGTAAAAAGTGTGGCACGGTAACGGTGCATGTCACGTCACATAATCAGTTGTTGTGGAGGAACGGTGGGTAAAAATGAGAATTTCTAGAATAGCGTTATGTAGACGATTTTGAAGTTTAGTTTAGTAACGTATTAAGTAATAAAAAAATAAAAAAACATTTAAAAGAGAAACTCTTACCTTATGTTTAGTGTGCCAAAGTAGACTTGTAACCTGGGCTACGCGACTACGAGAGAGAACCGAGGTTTTTCCTAAGGGAATTGGCATTGGAAGGGTTCTAGGTTAGTCGGTAGAGAAGTTAAAGTGGGAGAACGGCCAAGTCGGAAAAACGCCTCAAGAGTTAAAGGAGAAACTTACCTTATTGTTGACCGAACGTAGCAACAAGCAGTGTGGGCTTGACGGATAGCCCACAACAATATATAACATATTGTTAACCAATAATGTTAATTTTCATATTATGACTCACCAACGAAGTGTTTTAGAAAGAAGGTAAAAAGATTATTTTTATGTTTAAAGTTTTTACGCTTTGTTAATATGTAATATCACTTATTCTTAAATTTGGAAGACAGAAGAGTTAGATATGGATATAGACTAGGGATTTAGTTAATAATGATGCACGGCATGCTAGAAAGATAAAATATTATCCAAAATTTGATATTATGGACGGAACTCTACATTTAAAGAAATTACGAGAAATACTGTATATAAATTGTCAATACGCTTAATTTAAATTTTGTGTGTAATTAAATTTAATTAGACAAGTGCTCGATAAATAGTAAATTAAATATGCTTGTAATAAAGTAAAATTTTCCACTCTCATAATCTTATTAAGAGAGCGAAATAAACGTTCAACATCCGTTTTACTCAGAAATTTAATATATGGGTAATTATTTTTGAAGGCAACAAAAATGCTAGATATAATTTTTCGAACCCAACTTTTAAACAATAAATATATAATATAAATTTTCTGGTGTGATCCTAAATTTATATTATATAAGTATTGTTTAAAAGCTGGGTCCGAAAAAATCATACCTAGCATTTCTGTCGCCTTCAAAAATAATTACCCATATTTACTTATATTTAATTTTATATATTTAAAAAATATTATTAAAATATATAAACATTATCCATTTACTATTATAAATTAAAAATTATTTTTAATTATTTTTATTACATATAAATGTTAAAAGTTTAAAAGTTTTAATTTCTAAATCCGAAATGAAATACTTTTGTACTACATATAACTTTTAAGCTATATTATATCAATATAAAAAAATTAAAAAAATTAAAATTTATATCCTAACAAAAAAAAACTTTTACACTTTCTCTTATTTTGAATTATTTTTTTTTTTTTGTTTCTTTCTTTTCGATATCTTTTACTTCTTTTTTTTTTATATTCTTTTTTTTTTTCTACTTTTTTTTTCTACTCTTTTCTACAAAACTTAAATTTTGTTTTTGCTTTTACTTTTTCTTTTCTGTTTATCAAAGTCTAATTTTTTTGAAGTTTTTTTTAATCTTTTTTCTCTTAAACTATTGTTCTTATTTCTTTATTTCCTTTATTAATTAATTTCTTTATTTAAAAATTATATTAAAAAATATAACCTTTTATAAGATATAGTCTTTCACAAGTTTTTTTTCATTATTTTTTTTTACTAATAAAATAAGACATATCTTATAATGTTTTTTTTTTTAGGTGAAAGATGCTACAATGTGCAGTATTTTTATTAAATATTCAATTATCACTATACATTTTATACAGATTTAATTCATATCTAACATTTATATAATTCAACTATACTAATCAATATTGAATATATATATCAATATATCAAGTGAGATTATCCAGGAATAGCAGTCCTGCCTATAGTTTAAACTACCTAATTTGAATAATCCAAATATGTTAAAATCTGACCTTAAATCTTAAGTCTTAAATTAAATCATAATTTTTCTTAAATATATACTATTTTTATATAAACCTTCCTATTATATCTTGTATTCAACTTATATATTTATAGCAAAAGAATTTATAACAAGAGTATATACTTCCTGGTAAATACTTTAAGAGTATTGTCCTTTAATTGGTTACTTGTTATTAAACCTAAGGGTTATAGTAGTTAAGTAAAGCACAAATTCTTAATTTTTTAGTAAACATCTTCAAAAACTCTTGATTAGTATAAGCTGTCAAATTTAGAGATATAAATGTTAAGCAGAATACAACTCCTATATATGATATTATTTGAAAACTATTTCTGTTTATTTTTATATTTCATATTGTTAGTATCCATATTATATAATTTCTTTAAGAGTAACTTATACTATACCAACTTATTGTGTAACAGAGTCTATTATATCAAGGAAAATATAGACTTATAATAAGAATTAATCTAGGAGTCTTTTCTTATATAACATTTTCTACTTTAACTTGTTATAATTTTTATTACAGAATGTTATAACTTTATTGCCAAATATTTTTTAACTAAAAATATTTTTTTGTCAAATGATTTTATTGTCAAATAATTTTATTACCAAATGATTATTTTTTTGCCAAATTATTATATATTTTTTAAGTACCAAATAATATAAATTGAATCAAATAACAAAACTTCAGTATAAATTTTTATTAATAAATTTGAATTTAATTGGCTGTAATTTAATATTTGAATAATCTAATTTAAACTAGTGTTACCTCTACTTTGTGTCAGATCTTCATGCTATTATTATATATAGTAAGTGCATTGATATAAAAGACAATTTTACTATAATAATTATTGCATGAAATGTGCTATATCATGTTATATCATATAAACTGATTAACGTATATATGCGACTGATCTTGTTGACATGATCTTTTTGTATATCATATGCATAATAAGATTCTTATATATATAGATACTTTTGTACTTTTGTTTGCTATCTTTCATATATTAAATTCAAATAATATCTAAAAACTATAGCAGAATATGTATGCTCTTGCTTTAATTATTTACTCTTAATAATCCAGCCAAACAACTTGATTTTGAAACTATATCAGACCTTTACTTTATAATCTAATAGAAAGAAGTCAATTAATCAGATGCTCCATATTATTAGAAATATACTAAGTTCAAGACTCCTAAACATCTCGGAGGAGTATATAAAGTTCTTCTATATACATATTAGGAATTGTAAAAAAGAACATATGACCAAGCTATTACTTATTGCAAAAAAGAAGACTCTCAAGTAGAAGGATCCTGGAAATAGAATACATCAGTAGGACAAGGTTAACATAATAACTTAATAAAATTCATATCATAATTAAAAAAGATATTAGTGAGTAATATCTAATGAAGTATAACTTTTTTTTGTGATGTAGAAACTATAGGACTTTCCAAAAAGCAATTCAGACTTATGTGCAATCTTATTAAGCAAAAACAATTATGGAAGTCTTCTATAGTAAAACTAATAGTGGAAAATCCCAATATTGCATGGAGCAATATTTATTGGCATTTTGAAAATTGTGTAATCACTAGTGAGATAGATACAATTAGTATTCCCTTGTTGTGCTCGATGATTTCTATGGATGGCTTCTTTCGATTTTCTCTTCCAACTCTTAGACCATTATTTTTTAGATGTTAAAGTTAAAGAAGAAACAATTGTTTTCAATAATAAACATATTGTTATTACTTTAAATGCATCTTCAGATAGGTGATATGATTTTTGTAAGAATCAAAATATGGTATTTGATATGTTAAATAAAAAGTTAGATATTATTAGAAAGTTTAAGAAAGTTAATAATTATGTTTAAGGTGATAATGGTGTTTTTAGTTATATTAGTAGTCATTTTGAAAAAAATATTCTTTGTAATATTTGTAAACCAAGCAATAATTTCTTCTATTTCAGCACTTCAAAAAATCAGTTTTTATCAACAGTACTATTTCTAACTTTATCAAAACAAGATTTTCGCAAACAGTATAAAAATTGTTTCAACCAATTTAGAATATTATTTAAGAGACTTCCTCTATATAATAATAGATATTATATATTGGTGCCTATCAAACTATATTATGGAAATAAGAGGCAACAAAAAAAATTTTCAAAAAGTATTCAACTATTTAAGAAGAATAATAAAAATCAATTTTGCTTCAACAATACTAAGAATTAACAAACTAATATAGAACAAATCAATTCAAATCAGATATACCAATCCCAAATCCAATCCAAGATCTGACAATATTCTTTAATGGATTAATCTATTGCTTTACTTTTTTGAAAATCTTCTAATTAACAATTTTCAGTTATGCAGTAGTGTCAGATAATACAAAAAAATTCTAAGCATTATTAAGACCTATATAATTTATGAAAGCTCCTTATTTCTAAAAACATTCAGATATATTCACAAACCTTATGGTCTCAAGATTATTAACAAATCTAATCAAAAAATAAAAAGCTTTAAAGCTAATAAGTATAATAATCTTTTTTTTGTAGGTAAACATCATTTCTTTATTTGATTTGTATATAGCAAGGTATACATCGTGAAAGAAACAACATCTCTCATATGTTAGTACAATGAGTTAAATGCTAGAAGTATAATAATCTTATTACCTTCAGAATTAAGTTGCTCTTAGAAACTTTTTCTATAAGAGAAAATCTTCACAAATTATATTCAAAACAATATCCTGATCCATATTGTTATTAGTATAGTCTATATATTGAGAATATTTAAAATATCTTCAAATATTCATCAGCATTAGGAGATATTATCCAACTTATCAATATTATTAACAAAATTTTTTACTTTAATAGTGATCACAAACCAATCTTACATATCTAGCAACTAGCAGAGCTGATATGCAACATTACTGATAATATCTTCTCTATAATCAACTTTTCCAACTGGATTAAAGTCTCAATCAAGACCTTAATTCATTTATACAAATTAGTCTGAATATTTCACTGTGCCACAACAAACACTTTTCCTTTTATTGATATCAAATGGAACAATAATTCTCATAGCAATACATTATTGGTGATAAAATGGCGAGTCTGTTGCTTGGGGCAGATCAAACTCATATAATGTCAGGGTAGGTTGTTCTCCTTTTCTCTACTCAAGGCATGGATTTGACTTAGTTGATCTTGAACCTATAATTAACCTTTTTTTTTCCTTTATTACCCTTCATCGATTGTTCAAGTCACTATCACTTTTAGTGACTATCAAAACGATCATCTCGTGACAACATTATTCTAGAAGGGGTGTTAATTGTCAACTTCCTTTTTAGGTGCGTCTATCATACCACCACTTATAGTAACTGTAATTAACACTTACATAACTGTTTCGCATTTTTACAAGAATGGTAATTATGTTTATTACTTTTTTTTTGTGTTAAGTTTTTATTGTTTTATTGTCTCTTTTTTTTATCCTCACTCTCTTATTTATATCACTATAACTATCTGCTATAAGACTATAACTTTATGACTCATAAACCATCAGACTATAAAATAAACTATCTAAACTTTTTATTACATCATGAGTCTATTTCTAAAGCATTTCCGTTACTCTGATTAGGCACGTTACACGAACGTCACATTGCCAGGCCTTACTGAAACAATTTCCCCACTAACAACATCAAAACAAGTGATTAAAAATCCAGCCAAATCCAAATATTTCAACAACTTTTCTACTTTGACATCAATTACTATAGGCATACCTACCATAGTCATTGACTCTTATATCCAAAGTGAATTCAATTTTATCAAGTACATCTCCAAATTAATTACAGATTATTATTATTTTTTTTTTTTTGCCTCTAATCAGACTGCAAGAGTTGCGTTTATTTATCCAATTTTGGAAAACAGTAATACAATATA
>CAJVPV010003693.1:0-10952 GCA_910591835.1 Acaulospora morrowiae | reverse complement strand
TTATTTTATTTTATTTTATTATAATTATTACAAAAAATAAAATATTATTTTATAAATCGGCATATGCCGAATTATTGCCGAGTGGTATTATGCCGAATAATTGCCGAATAATACTATGCCGAATGTTGTATTCGAATGTTTGACGAGTGGCAGCATGCCGAATGGCACTATTTTGACTAGTGAAAAAAAATAAATTATTTTTTAAAGCATAGATATATTTTTTTCTTGATTGGATTATTATAATAAATATATATAAAAATTGTTCAGTTGGACTAATCCAACCATCCAGCTTTATAAAATATAAAAATTATCAAATAATTAAAAAAAAATAATATATAATATATGTCACTATATATTATTTATTCTATCACTATACTAATTATTAATAAAAATAATAATAAAAATATATATTATTAAATATTAAATATATCTAATGTTAAATTATTTTTATATTTTAATTCCTGTTCAATATTAAGTAAAACTCTAGCTAATTCTTCATCAAGTAATTTTTGAGATAATTCAGTTCAATAAGGTGATATATATTCAAGATGCAAAATATGAATAAAGTTATGAAAAAATAAATAGTTGATAGTTGAAATGGAATTCTATAGTAAACAAAAAACTTTACTAAAGCTTTATTTACTAATTTATTGTTTTAAAATTAATTGTTATAGGCCAATAAAAATATTAATTTTTTTTTCTTTACTAATATCAAGTTTTTATTTTTTTAATTGTTGTTTGTTGTTACTAATATTATCTTTGTTACTTATAAAATTTAAATAAATATTTTTTATTTCTTTAGATATTTTATGACAACTGATTGTCAAATATGTTTTTATTAAATTAGATTTGCCTATTTTTTGTATCCAGTTATAATATTTGCATTTGCATTCTTGATGTCTACTGTTTTTTAATCCAACTTGTTTAAAATATTATCATACTATCCTTTTTTTTGAATCTGGTTATGATTTTGAGCTGATTATATTTTCATTATTTGAAGGAGAACTCAAAAATAATATATTGGTTTCAAGATTGGAATCTGTTTTACTAAACATTTTGTAATATACAAAATCATAAAATCAATATTTATATAAAGCTATTTATATAATACATATTTTTTTTTTTTTTTAAAATAGATAAACATCATTTCTTTATTTATTTCGTACGTATTATGGCGTATATTTAGAAAAGAAACAATATCTCTTAGGTACAAATGCATACAGTAAGTTGAATGCTAGCTTGTCTACTCTTACGATGTTTAACTAGTATAGAAAAGAAATTTTAAACTATACTAATTGCTAAACAAAGGAAGTAGCGGCTATGCCTACCTACTCAGAAAAAAAGTTTTTACATTTTTAAAATTTGAGAAGAAAAAAAATAAAGTTAACTAAAACTGAAACTAATTCAAGTAAATTATACAATCTATGAAAATAAAAGTTGAATTTCCAAAAGAACACTTTGCCAGGCTCGTTGTCTCAGATCATCGGTTCTTTGCAACTTGTTAATACTCCTTTTCTTGACACGGATAGTAGAAAGTACTTGAAGTTGTTTACTGTAATAGTTGTTGTTATTATGGTGAGGATTGGATGGATAAATCAGTTTGAGCCGATTGTTGTTGTTGGATTGGTAAACCAGTTTAAACCGGTTTTATTATTATGGTTTGGATGATGTGATGAATTTTGATTGGGTGATTGCCAGACGTCGATCAATTGGAGAGGATAAACTAATTTCAGTTTTTGATGCCAAAAAAGATTGAGGATTTTTTTGAGTGGCAGTAAGTGACGCCAGAATAGAGAAATGTATGAAGGTTGTATTGAAACAAATATTAGAACCTACAACTTTGTTTGAGTGTGTTTTTTGAAAGATGTTTATAAATATAGTGATTATGATGGTATATATGAGGATGGTTTTTATGATAAAAAAGAAGTTTGGGTTGCAAGAAAACCAAAGAACCAAAGTATATCGCCACGGGCCTTTCCCTATGCAACTAAAGGATAAACAAGATTCCCAAACTTGAGTAGACTTTGACCAAAGGTTCCATCCCACTGCACCAGTTATCTTTAGTGTTCTTAGATTCTTGAGCTGGGGCTCACTTGTGATAAAGAGTGTAAAACATTTTTCTTTGATCAAAATTACCATATATAGAAATTTTAAGCAAAACGGATGCGATCAGGAGAGAGTTTTTTTTTTAATACATATTTTTTATATATTATGATTTCTTTTTTTTTTTATAGATGAATGTGCAACAATGCAAATCTTTATTGATACTTGCATAAATCGAATTACATTAAGTGTCCTTTTACAATTGAAAATTATATATTGTACTGATTATGTAGTCTATAATTGTAAATCAATACTGCCTAATACCATAACGTATCAGCTTACCATCCATCTTTTTGAACCCAACATGTGAACTGTATACTCAAGGTGTGGTATTTTACATATCGGGTGGGGTTCTATAGAAGGGAATGCTTACTACTAGTTTAAATCACCTAACCTATAATCCAGTTTCTAAGAGCTATGTCTATCCCTCAGTGGTTTGGTCATCGGATTTCTGGACACTACGATACTTTTTGTTTGGACCCTTAGAGGGGATACTTGCTCCTTGTCACCACCTGTGGCTTTGATAGATCTTTTTTGACAGGACTAGGGCTCTGAAAAGTATCGAACTGATATTAAAGTGGTATCGAAATGGTACCGATCTATAGTAAATTTAATATATGGGTTGTGACCCATTCATATAAATTTATAGTAAATTGAGTATCGAACTGATATCAAACTGATATCGAAGTGGTATTGTTAGGAGCCCTAGACAGGACCAACTTCTTTTAAGCAAGCATCGGATTGGGATAGCTTCAAACTAGAAAATCCTGGAATGGTCGAATTCGGCCTATTGGATATGACATACACAGGGGACCTGCACAACCTGTATATGAAGGGAGAACTTCTCAACGATCATCATGCACCAACTGGATGATCGTTACGCTGCGACACCTTAATGGGAAATACAATTTTAACACCTTACCGGATTGGTATATGAATGACTTTATATGAGAAACAGCACATGATTAATTATGGTGCCAGATACCATATTAATTCTATTTAACTACCTTCACCTGGAGTTGAACCGGTATCTTGTGATCTAACCTGTGGAGCACTAACCACTGTGCTATGGACCCACAGGTTATATATTATGATTTCTTATTTAATTAAGATTTCATATTTAATTATAATTTCATATTTAATTATGATTTTTAATTTAATTATGATTTTTAATTAATTATAATTTCTAATTAATATTGCTTTTCAATATTTTTTATCATATTCCTAATTATTAATATGATATTCTATTGGAATAGTTCCATCAAAAATATAAACATATATATAGTTAAACCAATTAATTTGACAGATATGAGATTTTATTTTGACTCAGAAAATGAAACAAATATTAAATTATAAAATATTGAATTTTATCCAATTAAATACAAATATATAATTTATATTTATAATATTTTTAACTGATTTATTTCATTTATATATAAAATATCAAATCGGTATAATTCTTGTAAATATTTAATTGTAATTTTACTAAACCATAAGTATAATATTTAAAATTACTAAAATTAGACTATAATTAGGCATAAAGCAATTTGTATCTAAATTTAATTTTTTTAAATTTTATTTTATTTTTTTTACAATTATTATATGTTAAATAATTGGCAAGTATTGGCAAATTAAATAAAAATAAATATTATTTTATAATTTGGCATATGCAGAATTGTTGCCAAGTGGTATTATACCGAATGGTTATATATTTGAATGTTTGACAAGTGGCAGCATTCCAAATGGCACTATTTTGACTAGTGCATATTATTTGATTACTATACTAGTTTGCTACTTCCAATAGTATTTTAATTTGCTGACTACTGCGCCATGTGATTAATTCATTTTTCTATCAATTTTTGACAAGCCGTGTCCAGATATTTGGCGTTTCGGGAAATAAATTTAACCGGATGTTGATCCCGCTTCTGTCAAGCACGTGAATCAGTGTTATGATACTCTGCGGAAATCTGTGTTACCTACCGCGTATAAAATCTGTTATCTACCGCGTATAAAATCTGTGTTACCTACCGCGTATAAAAAATTCTTTGTTTTGCTAAATTACGTTTTGAATATTATTTAGCTAGGTAAGTTGGGTAGCTATTTTCTTCTCTTTATAAGCCATAGCTTTTGTTAGCAAGAAGGAAGCGTCTGCGACAGAGAGAGACTGTCGGAAGCCAGCAATGGCAAGTCGTCGTAACAGTTGATGGCCGGCTGACTTTTTCGCTTGGAGTTATTGGAGGGTTGTTTAGCAAATAAGGCGTCTGCGACAGAGAGAGACTGTCGGAAGCCAGCAATGGCAAGTCGTCGTAACAGTTGATGGCCGGCCTTATCTGAAGAACAACTGCTTTTGATTTTTATCTCATTTGCTTAGATCAACAATATACTAAAAATTTTTTTCTATTTTTGAGCTGATAATGGGAAAATCAAAATCCTCACGCAACATAAAAAAAATAACCCTGCAAGAACGCCACGTCGACTGGATGCTAGCTTGTCCTGATCCAACTCCACTTGCATTTTTTCAATTTATATTTCCATCTCACCGAGTTAACGCATCTAAAAAGTATAAGAAGGCGCTCGACCTTGCTTTTAAGGAAGCCGTTGATGAGGATTTCCGTAATAAGATCGAAGAAATGAAAAAATCAGCCAATGTACGTAATTGAATGAAGTGTCAATTTCTTATATCTAACTCTGTGCTCTCTTTTGTGACAGGAAGCAAGAATTTTAGAAGATTGGGAAACATGGATGCAACAAAAAACAGCGGTATATCCAGTTATTGACTCTTAGATGGTTTGATTTAATATTGACAAATCCATATATAGATTTTAGTTCGTCGTGGTGTACGTAATACCAATCTTAGTCTTCATGAGGAGATAAACACGTTGTCATTAAATAAGGTAAATTAGTCATATTTCTCAAACAAATTAAAAGGCTTTCAATGAGTATGCTTAAAAAGGTTGGGTAATTTTTTATTACAGGAGGGGTCATCGGCAAAAAACATGAAATCTGATTCAGATTCGGACACGAGTGAACATCTGGAGGAAGAAGATCAGGAAGAAGAGGAGTCTGCAGATGAGATCGACAAATTCTTTATGAACAAGGGAAATAATGAAAAGATTCGTAACGATATTACCAGCAATGATATTGGTAATATTAACTTCGTGGAACGTATAGAAGAATCCAAGCTAATGTCATCAACCTGTCAACGTCCGTGGGTCCTCCGTAGTGGTACAAATGTAGGAGATAAATTGGCAAGTTACGTCAAGACGATTCCTGAGACCCAAAAATGTTTGAAGTAGGTTATTTATAGATAATATAGACGTTAGTGATGATTTTTTTAATTATGAATTTTTTTCACTTATAGCCTCGCATATTGGAATATACTTGATTTGACCGAGAATACCCAAATAAAATCTCTTTTCTCGACGAATGACTGGGAAGAAATGGTTGAAAGTTTCAATAATGAAGTTAAATTGATCGAATCGGATTTTCTTGATGTGGTGGAGTATTTTTTCGATGAAGTTGAAAAAGTAAGTTGAGAGAAAATATTTGTCTTGTTTCAACAATTTAAAAAAATGTTGCAGACTCGAACAATTAGATTACAAAAAAAGATGATAAAGATATCATCAACGCGATCGATGGATTAACCCCAGAAATTATTGAAACGAATCGAAAAGTAGAGCTTAGCGATGAGGAAAAAAATGTTATTTCCATTTTAAGACGGGCTGTTGTCACGTAGTGAGTGAAGTAAAATATAATTATCAAAAACTTTATTTTGTTTTCCTTACAGTCAATTCTTACACATAGTGCTGAAAATTTGGAAAGAGTTGATCTTCCCGTTTCCGAGGCTGACTTCGACAACGCATTTCCCAACATGCTTGCCAAAAGATTCTTAAATAGGGAGGAACTAAAGATGGATGTGTAAGTATAGATAGGCAACATGACCAGTCTGATTTCATGTAATCAAATTCTATCTTACATAATCTTTTATAGTGGAGAAATTGCATGTTGGGCGTCAGCTTATCGCCGAAATGAAGGTCGTTCCGTTGTTTTCAGAGCTCGCATTGGACAAAAGTGCGACTTTCGAGGAACTTTGAAAAAGAGTATCAACAAGTTTGAGGCTCTTATAGGTCTCAGAAGTGGTGGACTCCCAGAGCCTCATAAAAAAAAAATTTACGAAGACAAAGTTGATCTAAGCGTGGCAATGCGGGATATCTTATATACGTTCTTTAGAGAGAATTCTAAAGCACCTAGCTCTGACATTCATTCCACATTTGTCCTTGGAATACACTCGTGGGGTAGTTATGCAGGAGAAACGATTGTAGTAATGAAATTGCATCAACTAACGATTTTTCTTTGCTTTTGCTAAGGATGGATTCATGATATATATGGAATGGACTGTAAAGCGACAAATATACTACGACTTGGTTGTATTTCTCATTCAAAGATGCCCAACACCCTAAAAACGCTCTCAGTACTCGAAAGTTTCTATGTACTTTTTACGGATCTGCAGGTATTATATGTTTATCATTACTATATTTGATAATATTTAGGTTTGGAATTTTACTATTATGATCACTCAATTTCAGACCACGTTGAATACTATTTGTGAACACACAAATAGTGTCTCGCTTGCACATTCACGTGCACACAGAAATCGAAAAAGGAAGAATCCGGAACAAGCTGGTGAGAAAGGAGGATCATTCGGAAATCCTTCACAAAGCCCAGCAAAGAAGGATAGAAAATATGAAGATCATTAAGCATGGATTATGTAGATTCTTAGATTAAAAAGTCAATCATTCCTGGATTGTAATTATTTTTGTATAATTTGTATTAAACTAAAATTTTAGAAGGCAAGCACCAAATTTTATACCTCGAACTATTTCGCCGTATACAACTGCATCCAGCGGAAACGTGTGCCCAGTACTTTTATATTGTGATGTGTGTCGGAATAATAAAACTTTTTACTACTTGTTGGAAGTATATTTTTTGTTATATTCGGAACATGAGAAAATAATCGTATAATAAAGTATTAGGTTTACTTAATAAGACCCAATTCTCGAAGATGTTCAGGAGTAACTATATATGGATCTTCGTAATACCAGAATTCGTGATATTTTTCGTGTTGTATGCCTTGTACTTCGATTGCAAAGCCATATTGCGGATAAAATATATCAAGTTCTAGTCCATTTGGATATTCTCGTGTCTTTAAGAAATCGAGTCTGCGGATTGGTGAAGGGGCACCAAGATACTTCGTTAAAATCTCATGACAGCTTTTCTTATATTTTGGGCAGAATGGACACCAAGTTCCTTGTTGAATACTATTAGGAATAGCTTTCCATTGATGTTTGTTCTCACAAATTCATTCTAGCTTGGTACGTGAGTTATATATAGTATTGATCTGAAAGGCAATCTCCATTTTTACTTGTGCGAGTTTACGCATATCCTCAATTGTTTGATAACGACCAATGCAACATGGACACCATTGTTTTCTATTTTTAATGTGGTAAAGTGTATTTTGCCATTGATGGTTAAATTGGTAACGCCATGTTAGCGGTTCGTCTATATTTTTATATTCAATCGAAAGGCATTCCCCACTCCTAGATAGTGCAATTTTCTTTGCATCCTCAAGTGTTAGTTTTGCAATACCCGCCAATATCGGCACCATGAACCAGAATTTTTAATGTTATGAAACGGACTGTTCCAAATATGACCTTGATGGCATTTCCACGTCATTGGAATTTTAGAATTACTATATGCAGTTGAAAGACATTTACCATTCGGCTAAGCGCGATTTGCTTAGCATCCAGACGGGTATTTCCTGCACAATGTGGACACCATTTGTCATGATTATCTTTATATTCAGTTGAAAGACACATTCCATCACGCTCTTTAGCAATCATACATGCATCATTTAATGATAGCTTTTCATTGTTTTTCAGTCGTAATTGAATCTCTTTTCGTAAATCTAATGGAGTATCGAATATTAATCTAATTGCAAGAGGATCATTCTCGGGTTTATCTAGGTAAAACACAACAAATTCTCCCTTTCGTAAATAGCTGTTAATAACCATTGATGCATCTTTTACATCATTAGTATAACGTTTAATAATTTTTGAAATATCTTCATATGAGCTACCTGAGTTAAATATCACTAGATGGGAGATATTTTCACGAATAATTATTGGGACATGATAATATTTTTGCGTTACATACAGTATATTGGACTTACTGTATATTACGATGTCGCCCATGTGTGAAAAATGGGATTATTCGATTTGGTATTGACTCTAGAGCAACACATAAATCCTCAAAAATAATTTCAGTACTTCTCTCAGGTGAAAATGATTTTACACTAGGAATTTTTTCCAGTGATTTGTATCTGAATCTAATATTTTCATAATAAGGTGCTTTAGGATTACTTGCAATCATTCCACACAAGTATCTAACGAATGCCCATTTTGGCTCGTCAGGATGGTAACCACAAACTATCAAATCATCACATCGAATATACCTGGATCCTTCCTTTTGTCTTTTATATATATGTTTACCTTTATCTCCAGAAACAAAGTTTGTTAGTATATTAGTCTTACCCATGCCACTCTTCCCAGTGACTACTTTACTAAAAGGCCATGACATTGCTGGATGTCCAACATTTCGGGATGATTTGTGCTTTGTGACCTCATCCATATCCATAAGGAAAAGTTTCATAGGTGGAGGTTCTTTCTTTTGGTTCTTTTGCATGGCGGATTGGGAATCCATAACTATGATTTCTATAGATTGGATAAAAAATTTCTTCCCCCCATAATTCACTTCACTTTGTTTGTTCATAGTTGGTTTATATATTCCAGAAAACAAATTGCCGGAGGTGGTCATACGGTGGCTATAATTTGGCTTCGAGTTCAAAGAACGAGGTGGGATTGGACGAAAAATTTTCTTTTATATATCATATAATTAATATTCTACCAAGGCAAAAATAGCGAACTTAATAATAGGAGAAGTTTGATATTATTATTAATCATACCTGTACCTAATGCTACAATAGGTAATTCTTTATTCCTTCTTTTGTGATATTATAAATCTGAGGATGAGATTTAGCATAAGCTAGTACATTTGTGCTAATCGGTATCATATTCTTTTTTATTTCTGGGGTTTGATACTTTGTATCATCTATATCATCATGAGCCAGCATAAGAGTACTTACTTTTGAAGATTTATGTGTAAAAATATTTTCATCTTTCTTTCTACGTACAAAATATTGGGCAAGATTATTATTATTGCAAAGCAATGGTTTTTCAAAACTATCAAAATTCTATATGGAACTTTGTTTCTCACTCTGCGTATTTTTTTCATCACCTTCAGTAATTGCAGATCTTGGCCGTGCCAGCTCTGCTGATATATTATCTGATTTCTGCGAAGCAGGATTTAGGCTCGAAGAGCCATTTATTTGAAATAAACACCTAATCATTCAAGCTCATCGATATTTGGCGTGAGCATGCTTTCAGCTAAAGTCAATTTACTCTTTATATACTTCAATTCAGCTTTAAGGGATATGATCTCAGAATCTTTTTTAATGAATCTTTCTGTATCGAAAATGCGTCTTTTTGGGCTGATGCCAACTTACTCTCCAATATCTTAATCATAGCCTGGTGTGATTTTATTTCTTTTAATTGTATATCATACTTGTCTTTATACTCATTATGGGAAATCTGTGATTGGGTAATCTGGGATGTAAGGTTAGTAGTGTCTACTTTCAATCATTTAACTTCATTAATAAGTTGATAACTATGCTTAAAAAGTTTCTCTTTATCTTTATTGAATTGTTTTAGATCACGTTGTATATGCTTATTGTCTTTATCTAAGACAAAACATTTATTGGCAAGTTAATTATCACACTAGCAATTTCTTGATCTTGATTTGCACAAACAAGCTGATTTTTAAGTTCTGTTCGGTTAGATTGATATCGATCATATGGCATATCTCCAAGTTTTTTGCTTTCACCTATATCTGATATTGTATAAATCTGAGATATATTACTCAATTCTTATAGATGTCTAAAAAAATGAATATATTTGTATTTTGAATACGATATATTATATAGAATATATCTAAATAGTTATAAAAATATACTAGATAGAATATATATATTAGATAGAATATCTGTATTAAATGAGATATACTATATGTATTAGTTATGATATATTAGATCGAATATACATAACTATTATATAGAAAAAATAAATAATATTTTGTATATTCTATTTTTCAATATATTGGTTTATTTCGATATATTTTATATTTTGTTAGATATAAACATCTTGTATTTACATTTATTACTATGCCTAGAGTATACATACAGTCTGATACACCTCTATTTTCATTTGAAAATTATTTATATATTATACAATGTCATGATATAAAACCAAGATATAAAATTTTAAATGAGTTGATAAGTAAGTATAAAATATCGACAAAACATATTTATCAAATATGGAGGAGAAAAATCTAATAGAGTTCTTTGGAATCAACCTATACCTTATAAAATAATAATGATGACTTTAATTATGATAACAATATATCAAATTCTATTGGAAATATATTTGATATAAAATCACAAATTTTAGATAGTATTAGTATATAATTTGTATATTTTAATATAAATATTTATAAACTTTTCTGTATTGCAAATTAAGCTTTGTTATGATACACTATCACTAATGTATTAGCTTATGTATTAGTTGACTGCATGACATGTTACAAGTTAGGATAAATGCATCAGTCCTACTATAAATAGTAATAAATTGCTAGCATTAGAATAAAAAGATAATAATATAATAAAACAATATAACAAA
>CAJVPV010003692.1:0-10952 GCA_910591835.1 Acaulospora morrowiae | reverse complement strand
CAATTATGTCCCTTTTGAAGGGACATAATTATTTATTCATTATTTTAATAGGGACATAATTCAAAAAACACTTGAATTAAGTGTCCTAAATTGCAAAAAACCTTTGTAGATAGTTTTTTTTGATCTTATATTTAAAAAAAAACTTTTTTAATAGTGAGAGACATTTGAATTATGTCCTCGTCTTTAATTTAGGGACCTATCTTTACTTGCGAGTATTGGAAAGCGAAAAGGATATTTTCTCTAATTTTGAAAATTATTATAAAAAGAAATTTTTAGGAAAAATGTTGTGTACGGGAAAGAGTTTTTTTTTTTTTTTACATTATTTCTTTATTTAATTTATATAATAATAGATATATATTGTAAAATAAACAATATTTCTCATAAAAAACTCTCTTCTGATTACATCTGTTTTGTTAAAAAAATTTTTTTATAGTAATTTTAAGCAAGAAAAAATGTTTTATACTCTTTATTATATGTGAGCTCCAGCTTAAGAACTCAAGAACCTTCAAAACAACTGGTATAGTAGAATGGGACCTCTAATTGAAGTTTATTCAAATTTAGGAGTCTGCTTATCCTTCAGTTACACGAGAAAAGGCCTATGATGATTCTCTTTTCTTTTGTTCTCTTGCATACATCCTTATTCTTATTATATTATAAAAATCATCTATATCAATATTATTATACTCACTAAATAAAATAGTTTTCAAAAAACACATTCAAATAAAGTTGTAGAATCTAATGTTTGTTTTAAGTCAACCTTTATATATAATTCCACAATAGCAATATTTGTTATGCCATTTCAAAATTTTCAAAAAATTCCACTCAAAAAATCAAAATCAGTTTATCCCTCCAGATAATCATTGCTCTCCAATTATCTAATCAAATTTTGTCAAAACAACAAAACAAAAACTAAACCTATTTAAACTGGATTTTCAATATAACAATAATAATAACAATAATAATAACTTCAAACAATATCAACTACATTATAATTTCTTTGTCACCAAAGCATATATAAACAATAGAGAAACTTAATAGACTTCAGTTCCTACAATCGAATAAGAAGTTTCACTGAATATATAAACTTTATCATCAAAAATCTTATTGTTTATTTGATTTAGTTTTAGCTCTAATTATTTTATTATTGTATATAATTTATTTTTTTTTTATATTCAAAAAATCAAAAAATTTTGCAAAACTTCCTAAATTGATAGATATAGTTACTACTCAGCTTTATCTAGCATCTTAATATTGCTTTTGAAATTTTTTACAATATTAGTTAGATAATATTAAGTAGGCAAATTAGCATTTAACTTTCTTAAAATAATAAAAGAGATGTTGTTTCTTTTATGATATATACCTTGTTATATACAATATCAAAATAAAAAAATAATGTTTATCTATAGAGAAACTTCTTAAAAAAAAGAAATAATATTTCTCATATACTGTATAATAATATAACAAGTTAAATGCTGGCTTGCCTACAGTAATCACTAGACTAATATTGAAAATCTTGTTAAGAGACTTCAAACAGCTATGATTACCTATTCAGTATTGGATGAAAAAAAATTAAGAAAGTCTATAATTAATTTGGAAATATAGTACATTTGATAAAATTGAATCTGCTTTAAAAAACTCTTTTCCAAACAAATTCGCGTCTAAATAAAACTACCAAAAAAGGCAATTAAAAAATTTTTTTTCAAAAAAAACTGTAAAGGACCCTGGAGGGTTTTCCTCATCCTCCAAGGGTCAGCCTATTGAACCAACCCATACTTTACTTGATGTCCTCATCACCAATGTTGACAAATACCTGGCTGTAATCTTTTACAAAAATAACAACACCAATATTGTATACACTACTAATCCTATTATCAACACCTGTCTTCCAAAATTCGAAACCCTTCCAAAGCATGGCTAACACCAGTACGCCTACAAGAAAATGGCCACGAAGTTCTTAAAGTAATCTCAGTCTCTTTTGAAATATATAAAAAAAGACTGAAAAACTATTATATTGAAATCAAAACCAATATTTTAAATCCTATGTCCTTGGAAACAATGAATTCCTTCTTTGAATATTAATATATCTTCAGCCTATCTGACAATGACAAAGCAGGAATTATGAAGAAACTAATCAAACAGAAACTCATTTATAGACTCCATATCTCTTGAAACAAGATTGATATCAATATTGATGAAGCAGCCAAAATATTCTTCTTGGAGTGAAAAACCGAAATGCCTATATCCTCTTCAAACACTCCTGCTCTAATTGGAAAAAGAATTAATGACAATAGTATGCAGCTTGATTGTGAAGATGAAACAACACATACAAGTACCCCTGAGCACAATGCCAATCAGTCCAGCCCTTATGCATCATCCCCTGAACATAGCAACGATCAATCTAACACCAGTACAATATCAAATGAAAATTTCACAGTACAATACATCATTCAAGGTTATAGTATGCCCAGCCATCATCAACTATAAGAACCAGGACAACCAGCCACAACAAACATGGAAATTGATGAATACCCCTCTCCAACCCAATCAATGAAAATCCTGGAATCCCTTTCCACTTCCTGGGCTGATGAAACTAACAAAGTGTTAGAAGTATCTCAAAATAACAATAACATTAGCTCTCCTGATATCAGAAGTACTATCCAACTCAATGAACAAGAAAAAATTCTAGAACTATGTGAGGAAATTAATAACTATGATAGAAATACCAAATCAATTGTCAGCCTTTTCCTTAAAATCAAAAGCAAAGTACTAGACATTCCAAGAACCTCTCTCAAAGGAATATTCTTCAAAATTAAACACAGGGATCATAATTTTTTCAGAACATTTGTGAAAGATAAACTAATCAAGGAGCAACACCAGAAAGAATATGAAAACTTGAAAAACTGTTTCACACTAACTACTGTCAGGCTAATAACCTGGGATATATCACCTGAACCAACAAAAACAAGATTAAACAAAGCACTCTTCATTGCTTACCTCAGATCAACTGACCTCACACTTCTCAAATATTGGCAAGTAGCCTAACTCTTAGAATATGGTTTTAATTTCTTCCTTGATCCCTCTCTTCAAAAAATAAATTATCAGGAACTTTACGAAATGTACAAAGAGCATATCTAAAGAGACCTTCCAGTATTACCAGATGACCTCAAGGACATCCCAACCTCAATCAAAATCAGAATTCCTAAGAGCATTTCAATTACTTCAAGAAATGATACAAGTGAGATACCAGGCAGCCTCAGGACTTTCTACAACTTTAACATCCTATCCACTTTATACTTTGTCAAAAAACCTGACTTACCTAACAAACCTAAAGATTTCTCATTAGAATTTGCTAATTGGTTCCCCTTGGTAGAGAGATATAAACTCGCAGACCTCAAATTTCAAGTGAACAAACTCAGAAAACACTACTATGTTTCTAACAAATTGCCAGAGTCTTACTTTGACCTTCCTCCACCAAAGTTACATCTTCCCCCTTCATATAAAGACCTGCCACCTTATCTAGCCAAACACTTCCCAGTGGTCAATACCATAGAAGACTTTAAGAAAGGAGTTTAACTCCTAAGAAAAAATAATTATACAGTCAAACGTTTTCCCCTAGATTATATTAGAGTAAAGCAGCCACTCCCCCCTTCACACTGGTACAGTAAAAACAACTCTATTCTTCTTCCAGCCACTATGCAAGAAAAGGCAGATAACCTTATTGAAGATTTAAAAAATAAATTTCACGTAAAACTTCCCCTAGGCCCAGAATGGATCAAGGACAATCTCGTCCAATCAAACAAGCCCAAGCTACCAGAGGATTTTACAACAATTGAAACAGAACTTGATATCACCAAAGAGTACCTGAATAGAGATTTCCCAGAATTCAAACAAACAATTACAAAAATCAAAAACAAATACTTGGAAGAGATCCCTAGAAACTAAATCACACTCTTCCTACCCGATTTGTCAAATATTGCAGAAGCTAACAAAGTCCTGAAAGATAACAATATCAACCTATCCCTTCTACTCACTGATGACCCACACCTAAATAACAACATTAAAACTCTTAGTAACCACTTCCATTTTGAAAAACTTACACCTGAATATATAATCAAACCCGAGTCACCTGAACTGGCACTGGTTCTTTTCTCCAATTTGATTTAATGACAGATACAACCCAGCCCAACTCTCAACATTTCTTAAATAACATACACACTTCTCTTAAAAATCTCATTAATATAATCATATATAATGTCAGAGGCCTTGCACAAAGAAAAAACTCAATAAACTTACTATTAAGCAATCAAGACCGAAAGAAGCATTTTATATGCTACAGAAATGAAAACCTCTATACTTAATTTCCTATTAAGAACATCTAACAGTAATATAATTATCTCAAGTTATCTAAGCAATTCAACAACCAATGGCGTTTGCATCATCACAACCAGAGTAATAGCCACACACATATTCAAAACCTTCTCAGTAAATAAATATTGGTATGCAGCACATCTCAAGTTCAAGCCCAAAGTCGATATTATGATAATAGCCTGTTATCTATTATATAATAGAATGGCAAGAAAGATAACTGTATTATCTTTGAGAAGTTTCACCCAACAGTATCACAAGAAACACATTATAATTGCAGAGGATTTTAACTCCTACCTCAAATCAGCTTCTTCAATAAATGCATATTCATCTTTTTTCAAAAGAAATATATATAAATATCTCACTAACTTTGTGGATGTCGCAAGGGCCATGAACAAAGAATACTCCTATATACATATAACCTTTACTAGCATATCAAGAATCGATCAAATTTGGATTACTAGAAATCTTGCCAGTAAAATTCTCTGCTACAAGGTCTTAGAACAACAAGCCATACCAACAAACTACAAATAAATAGATATAGTACTAGATTGGTTCAAATACAAACCAAGCAGAATATCATTCTCAACGAAAACTTATCAATTTTAAAAAGCAAGCAAGGAACAGATACAAGCAATGAAAGAAGAAGTAGAACTACACTGTACTGCTATAACCAATCTGTCCTGAGAGTTACTAAACACAATTATCAAAAATACCATTAATAACAACATACAGATAAGAAACCAAACCATTGCAATGAAAAAGTTGAATCCTCTAAAATACTACAAAAATATGATTAAATCTCTCAAAAAAGCTATCAATTCAGTAATGACAAACAGAAAGTCTAACAAACTTTACCCACTTGCAGCCAGCACACACAAAGCCCTATCTAACAAACCACCATCACTTACCTCTTTCAGGAAAATATTCAAAATTCTTTTAAAAGAAAAAGTCACCAAGGCCAATGAAATTATACTTGATAAACTTCAAAAGAACATTCAAGAAAACTATACCAGATTCTAGTCCAAGCCCAAAAATGCACTCAAGAAGGCTCTGGAGAATCTCAAGCCAGCACTGGATCTCTCAATTTTATCTGACGAAGGTTAACTTCAAGATGACCCAGACAAACTCATAGATATCATTACTAATCACTTTAAAAATACCTTAGCAGCAAGTCAATTCATCTTAAATAATAAATGGAAACAAGAGTATCTACCCAAAAAAGATCTATCAGACAAAGCATTCGAAAGCATTCACAAAGAAATCACTACAGAAGAGATTAACCAAGCACTTTTAGATCTTTCAAATCAAAAAGTCCCAGGTCTGACACACATTCCATATGAAGCCTGGATCAATATCGGACCAACTGCAAAACAAAAACTCGGAAATCTCTTCAATAGAGCATTATCAAACAATCTAATTCCAAAATTCTGAAAACAGTCTGCAATTACCTTATTATCCAAAAAAACTATCTGGTCATATGAACTGGCTGACACACATCCTATTTCCCTTTTAGAGATAAGTAGAAGATATTTATAAAAATACTTAATAACAGGCTATCAACAATTATCTCAAAGTACAATATTCTATTAGGATATAACTTTGCCGGACTGAAAAACCAAAGCACAATGGAACCAATCTCAATTGCCCTCTCAAAAATTAAGACAGCAAACAATCTTAATAAAGAAATTTGGGTGCCATCATTTGATATATCCAAAGCATTCAACTCAGTAAATTTCATCAGCCTGGAATTAGCTATGAAAAGAATAAAAATCCCAAACCAAATCATCCAATTAATCCTTGATCTGCTCAGAAAAAGGGAACTCAAAATTATCACATACTATAAACTCACAGACCCACTCAAAGTCAACAAGGGAATCGATTAAGGAGAAACTTTTGCATCACTGCTGTGAACCATTTTCTATGATCCAATGGTCTGCGCAGTCATCAAAAATCCCACCAACAGCTCAACTATTTTAGCATATATGGATAATGTTGCAATTATCAGCAAAAACATGAGTACCTTACAAAGTGTCACTAATACTTTTTGTTCCTTTCTAATCTTGAACTTAATCAAATGCAACAAAAGCAAAACAGAACTTATTACAAATCTAAAATTCAGAAATGACCAGAGAAAGCAAACACTCATAGTTGAAGATACACCAGTTCTACCCAAACCATATAATGAGTCCATCAGATATCTTGAAATCTACCTATCTGAAAAATCCTCATCCATTGCAACAAAAATTTATCTTAAAGAGAAAATTTCAAACTTCACCAAAGCAATCACTAATCAAAAAGGATGAAATAGTTTAATTACAAGACAGACCTCCCATTGGATAATACCAGCACAAATTGAGTATGCCACTCAAGTATCAATCCTCAATGACAATGATACAAGAGTCCTGTAAGCAAAATTCAACATGGCTATCAAAAGTAAACTTGGTATAGAAAAGACAATCTCGAATAAAATTTTGTATTCACAGGCTGGATTGAACATCATGAAACTTCAGAACAGGATTCATATAACAGCAGTCAAACTCTTAACTACAAAACTTGCCAATAGAAAAACCTATAACTTCTTTATTGAAGAAATTAGATCTCTGCAAGCCATCTGAACATGTCCTATCTGCAATCCATACTATTTCAAAGACTGCTGGCTAACTCTTACTGCACAAATAACAAAAAATATCAAATCAATATCTGCCCATACTCATATCCATTCGAGAACCCTGACTATATTCTTTCAATAAGACTAACAACAAGAATTACCAAAGCAAATACTCTCTCTTTATATTATACAAACATCAGAACTATCAAAGATATACACATATATAACAGTTACAACAAACTGTCATGGGATGAACTCCATACACATAAAGGACACATACAGACCAGCCCAGCACCAAAATGGTTCAAGAACATTCCATTAATAAATTATGGGATTCTAGGAAGCTCACTTTCAGTATCCAATTCAAAATCTTGCTTCCGAGCCTTCCTCAACTATGGAATAATAGATTTAATCAAAGTTAGAATAAATGCAACTCAGTAGCAAATAATTAAAGGACAACATTACCAAATTCTATTCAACAAAAAAATTACATTGTGCATATGCAATCTCCAACCATGCATCATAGAAAAGAATATAATAGATACCAAATCAACATGGATAACAATATATAACAATGATCCACTTCTCTTAAACAATATCAGCAAACTCTTGTTTCAACTTTCCTCAGTACCATCCAGCTTACCAGCTATTGTTATATTGAACAACCCCATTACCTGTCTATCACCTCCTATAACAATTACTATCTTCTTCATCAAAGGAAAAATTATTATTCAAAAACTCAATACAAATATACTTTATAATCTAAATACCAATCCCCAGTCATGCTTTTGACCCATCCTATTAAAGAACGTACAGGAAACCCCAACCAATTCTACTATCCAATGTCAACTTCAAATTAAACCAAATCTAAATTTACCCGAATATACTAACCGCCAGATCAAAATTTCATACAGTAGATTTATCAGACTTATTAATATCGAAACTAAAAAGAAAAACATAACATTGGAATGGATTACTAAAAAAGAACTTAAAAGCCAACCCCCATGCAACATCCAAAGTGACACAATAGTCCCACAAATGTTCCCAGAAACATATGACACCTCACTACTAATCAACAACAATTATGCCACTAGCATCACACAGTGGATCAAATTTGTGAATTTCTATATTAATTTATTTGACACATTACTAAGTCAATCAGCAATCTACAAGTCCCTCTCAATGTCGGCATTAGAACTGATCTGCAAAGCCAACAAAAAACTAAAAAAAAATGATCAACTAAAATACAGAAGTCTCACAGTCTTCAGAACCAAGCTAATTGCCAATCAACTTCCTACAAGAATCAAACTTCACAAAAGGTATCCTAATATATATTACAATGACCTCTGTCCATAGTGTGAAGCATTTTTAGAGACCAATCACATATTTTTTTTTGCATATATGCTTTATCCACCATTACAAAAAAGGACAAACTTATAGACCTAATTAATAAAAATACTTCTCAAACACCTAGCAATAGAAAATTATCTCCACTAATCTTCACAACAATAACAATACCTGACATAATTAATCTCACACTTGGCAATTTTCAACTTTCTCTGGATAAAATACAAAATAACAAGGTTGCAATCTTGAACAAAGCACTTAAGATTCTATACAAAGTTTGAAAGAAACGTTTAGCAATAACCACCACATCACCAACATCAGGAATAAAATGGAAAAAAACCACAGCCATGAAAAGTGATCTCAACACTAAAAATAACAGTTCCACATTTCATAAAATACTTAGTATATTAGCATTAAATAACAACCTAACAGATAAAAATATATTTACACCTACAATTGTATCATTGTTTTGAATAGGCATTAACCATTTAAACCTGCTAGTATAGACTCACCTACTTGGTGCAAGTTAAGTGCTAACAGGAAAAGTTGCAATAGGTTAGAATTAAATTACTTTTTTTGTAAAGATCTTTAATATAATGGCTATAAACTCTCATTTAATAAAAGTCTCGCATTTAATGCTTATTTGTGATTTAAAAAAAAAAAATTACTATATATGTATAAATCAACAAATATAATAGCATCTGTCTATATATATATTGTTTATTTATATATTCCATGTAAAAAATATACAAATACATATTTCTTGCTCAGTTCCAACTTATAGAACTCTTATAAAAATCCAATATATATATACATAACCTGTCTAAATGCATATTTTTATAAAAATTTCACTATGGTTCCAATTTTATGCAAATAGACAAGTGCCACTATATATATAATCTAGTATATATAAGAGCAATAGATAATTTAATTTATATACTGTAATTTCAAGATTTGATAAAAGTAATAAATATTTATTAAATTAATATTTATTTTATATAATTATTATTACTTTGAAGATTTTTAAATTTTTTTAAAATAAATATTTTTATATTAAAAATTTTTTAATATGATTTTAATTCCCTTAATACTATTATTAGATAATTTTATTAACATTAATCAAATTCTAAAAAAAAAATTTCTTAATAAATATTTTCTTGTATAATAATAATCTTTTTTCAATTAATATCATAGAATTATATAAGATTTTTCTTTTTAACAAACTTCTTGAATCTCTAATCATTAAAGAAATGCTTTTAAAACTAAAGTTTGCTTTTATTTTTTTTTCTGTTAAACTTTTTATGATTATAAATAATAATTTGTATACTAATATTTTTGATAACATTAATTTATTTATAATAATTTACTTTAACTTATCTATTATACTGTATATCAAATCTAATTTACAATTTTAATATTAATTTCCTAATTAATTTAAATTCACTTCAAGTCAGAATAATATCAAAAATCTAATTACTCTTACTATTATTAATACAATAAGTCTCAATAATCTTATTAAATTAAAAGTTTTTACTAATATTACAAATAATAGATTAATTACTTTTTATATAGAAACCAAACTCAAAAAAGAGAATCACTATTTTAAAAATATTAATAACAAATATATATGTGATATAACTTATTTTGTTTATCTTGCTAATTATCAAAAAAGATCTAAACCTATATATATTCAATATTTGTGACACTATAGAATATTGTTTATTTATCATTTTAAAATTTGAGAAAAACAAATATTTTTTTTTGAAAAGAGCAAATGGCTATCACACTTTATTATATTTATTATACTTTCACTTACAAGATAAGATACAATAATCAATAGCACGACATACATCTCTCTTTGCTAAAAAGAGTTTAATGCAAGGCTCCCATATGGGGTCCAACCCCTGTACTCTTTTAGTACCATTCAAGAAATATAGACAAAAAGAAATTCAAAAATCTATATCTAATAATGAATGGCATCCAGCTATCTGGAATTAAATGTATATCTAATCACATGAAGATGCTGCAGCCAATCTATACAGGTTGGCCTCCAAGTCATAATTAGGATTGACACACCTGCTTTCCAAATATGGCTTGATGTATGGCAAGCGGAGTGGTATTGAAGGTGGTAGGAGATGAGTACCTTTTTGTATGAAGGTGCTACAATCACTTTATACAGGTTTGCCTCCAAGTCACAAAAAGGATTTGGCATACCTATGCTTCAAGTGTGGCGAAAGTTTCCTATAGGTGGAGTTCTTATTGGTTTTCTTAGTGGTGCTGGAACCTAACCTTGTACAATAGATCTATATTGTTGGAGGAGTGAGCGAGAAACTTCTGTTGTCGTTACCAGCTCGTGTTGCAGGAGTAACTAGAATCCCTAGTCGTCACGTATTACTCTACTAAATTCCTCAATCACCAGCATGACACCTGCAACTAGGGTTCCGATTGGTTTCGGTTTCGGTACTAATTTTTATGTAAAAATACCAAACCGAAAATTTTAATACTGTACCGATCGGTTTCGGTACTGTATCGATTAATATTGGTATTTACCAAAATTTATATTTATAGTATATTAAATAAAATTGCAATTTTTATTTTATTATATTATTGAAATAAAACAATATATATA